>OMOW01116555.1:0-11933 GCA_900312555.1 Lamprogrammus exutus | reverse complement strand
ATCTATCTATCTATCTAATCTCACCACAGCATAATCTAATATCTCACATAATGTCTGCATGCATGGTGGAAACTGCCTTTAACAACTTGATGCAGGCAAGTATGAACACAAAAACACACCATTTTCTGCCAATATTTACGTGCATAATGCATGCATATGCATGCACAAGCATACAGATGAAGTCTAAAATGGGAATTTAAAGATTGCATGAGTAGATTGGGCCTGCGATGACCGATGATTTTCTGTTCACTGTGAAAAACAGAAGTTCTTTATGTTTGAATGGGACGCCAGCAGTTCTTTCCCCGGCTGGTCCCTGTTCCTGTAATTGAGCTCAACACAGTGAACAAATAAGTGTAAACAAAGATCTGCTCTTTCGTGTTTACTGTACATGTTATCAGTTATCCTTAATTTGCCTTGACAGGCCACAGTGCCTGAAAAGCCCTACAGTGATTACATCCAGAGTGAAAAATAGTTACAGGATTTTCAGGTATGACTTGAAAAGGGTTTGTCATTGTGTTCCCTGATTGGCGCCGATATGCGCTGATGAACAGAAAGCCAATATCTCTCTCTCTCTCTCTCTGTCAGCATTTAGTTCAAATCTGAATGCTATGTGTACATTGATGTCTGTCCAATCTCTCTCTCTCATTATACTCTACATTATACTCTAACTCTATCCATCTCTCTCTTTTTCTCTTAAGATGAAACTGTGCTGTCTCTAGTTCCTGGAAGTGGGGCAGACCACAGGCCCAGATAACCCCAGGCACAGCAGCACTGACGCAGAAAGGAGTCCCATGCTACCCACATTAATACAGATAGTCCCAATGTGTGTATGTGTGAAAGAGAGAGAAAGATCAACCGTGAGAGATTGAGAAGGTACAGAGGAACTACGAAGATGTCACTAACTCGAGCAGCAAGTTGCATGTGGTATCCTGTTTGGTACAGAGGATAAGGGCACAGCCATAGCTGAATGATAAAATTCAAGTCAAACATATCCTGTGGTCTGTGAACCAGCTGAGCAATGAGGTGATGTCTGAGTGTGTGTGTCAATGGTAAACAAAAAGCTGAAACGCACCACAGACCAGTGGACGAGAACTTACACCATGGTCTCGTCTGCTACGCTCATCGTGTAGAGAGGTGCTACTTCCTAGCTTTGGGAAGGCTTGTGAGGGTTAAGTATTTGCTACTGAAACCCGTGCATCACTCCTCATTTTCATGCTTCAAATAGCTCAGTCTCATCCATGAATGAGTGAGTGGATGATGCCCCTTTCACACATGGTTTCAGTCCACGTACGGGGTGGCCTCGATCACAGGAATCACGGGTCTGCAAATGTGCTGACAATGCACACACCCAACCCTGGCTATGCTGAACCTCTGTTCACCCTGTATCACCCTTTCATAGCAAAGTCCTGCCATGGACCCTGACAGATAACCCACAGAGACTCATTCACACCAACAGCAAAACATACAGCTGGATATGTAAGCAAGAGAGTCAGTGAGTAAGTATTCTCTGTACTGTGGTTAAAACTGTAGTAAGCTGTTTAAATGGATGGAATTAACAGGATTCCATTGTTTGCTTAACATTTGACGTTTCACGGGCTTACACAAGGAAGCACACCAGGTGAGGAGACGCATGGACGTAGACTACATCGACTGTAAGCCAGTGGATTGATTACATGCTTGAGTATGAGTATATTGTACATCTAATCTAGTCCTCTTAGTCAGACCAAACCTATGTGAAATTATGCTGACTTCACTTTGTTTATGCTGTCGATTTATTGACATCTGATTAGAATCAAAGATTTAACACGCACGTGTAAATGTACAGACTCACTCAGTGACCGACCACTTGACCGAAATGATACATAGACAAATAAATTGATAACTGTGAATACTCAGATTAAGGCATTAATTTGACAAAAAACCCTGCGTGACTCACAGGGACTCCAACTTCCCCAGTAGCTTCATTTTATATAAATTGTTTGATAATCTGTTAAACATCCTGAAGGGATCCTGGTAGCCTATGGGAAATACCGTATGAGAAGTGATTATTTACCACACTGATGATTCTACAGCACACATTAATCCAAGTTATTTATTGTAGTCATAACTGGGATGTTTTTTTGCCACTAAAGTCACACTAAGGTCTATATTATTAGTATATTTCAAGAGATTGAAGAGTCTATTAATTGTGTTATGATAACTATGATTACAACTAGCTGCAAGCAAAATAAGCCAAGTTAAAGTGTTTGAATGACTGAGAGAATGCATGAATGTGAAAGGAGAGAGAGAAGGGGGGGCTAATAGAGAGAAAGCGGTAAATGAGGAAGTGAGGAGCGGATGTTTGGGTTTTTGAGCCCATTCATTTAAAAAACACAGAGAGAGAAAAGAAGAAAAGAGAGAAAGAGAGAAACACCTGAGAAAACCACAATCATGCTTTAAACTGAGCACTCACAGGTTTTCCCGAAACTAAGGGGCTCAGAGGCGCTGAGAAGAGAAGATGAACACTCGTTTGACGTAAGAGCAGGCACACACACGCACTAACATTATGCAAAGACGCACACATACACACACAGTGTGAAAAGTACAGAGGGGCTGTGAACATTAATTTCTGCAGAATTCACACAAAGTTTCATATTACCACAAAGCAGAGCGCAGGCACAAGATCAAGCTCCTTATCTAAGGGCCTAGATTATGTGATGTCTTTTGTGACATTTCATTTCTACCAACATTATAATGTTGGTGGTGAATTTTCATGTTGCTTTTGGGTGCAAATATTGCAAATATTGATAAAATGGTGACATCCTAGAGAAATGCATTTGATAGGAACGTCAATTACACAATGTGATGTAAACGTTCATAATGATATAGCAAGTGGAGACAGATGCTTGTGAAAAAAATTGTATGAGGAGATGGAGATGTAACTTAAAGGAGCTATACCATACAAAGTTGTGTCTTTGAACGTATAAAAATGATAAAGCTCCACACACATATTGTGCTGAACTGGTCCTTTCAGGATCGCAATAAAGTATACTCCCATGATTTCTTTGGCACATGTATCAGTTTGAGCGATTCTGAGTGTCTGAGGCAGATATTGTACAAAAAGTAATAGTGAAAAGTCCCATGACTTATGGCTCAGCTTAATGTTGGCCATCACAGATTTGTTTTGATGGATGCAAATGATACTGATACTTTTTGAAACCACAGCATGAAAGTGTCTTAATTTTTGGACATTCTATGATTTCAATCACATGACTGAGTGTGTGTGGGCTCGTGTATCGGCCTGTCATTTCAGTTGATTTGTGGGTGGGTGTTAAACTTTTAAACAAAGTACCCATGCGTTAAAGTTTACTATTTGCATTCATGTGGTCTTGCGATTTCCTCCAGTGGTCCATATACAGTATTCTAAAGAGACTAGTCGACTCAAAATTCTAACTTTGTGGAGACTGTATCTGCGTGCACGCACACACACAACAAACCCCTAAAAGACCAACTGAGGGCAGGGAAGGATGTATTAGATTAAAGTCCCAGGAGCCACTGCGTGAATCATTCTTGGTCCTTTCAAAACTGCTCTCCTTTACACAGGAAGTGAATAAACAGTAAAGAACCTGGGGGGCGGATAAGGAGTGCACACACACGGTTAGCATTCCACACACACCTTTAGCCCCTACCATCAACTGCTACCTGTACTTTCGATACTTTGCCAACATGCAAAGCCTGTGACTCACAGAGATCACAACAAATAAACTGAGGTGATGCTGCTGTCACTAACATCCAGCTCACAAACCACATCCAGAGTACGGTTGTGTAACGCCAACAGTTTTACTTATGAAGTCAGTCAGTCACTTGCTTAGACTTGTGTAGTCTGGATTCAGCCCGATGAATCACTTGTACTCATTGTTACTTATACCTGTATGTCCATTTCAGTTTCACCATTCTCTGCAGTAAAATGAACAAAACCTAGAAGAATCGTGTAAGTACAAGTGAGGAGTTGAGTAAAAGCAGGAATGATCTCAATTAATAGAAGTGAAATACAGTATTGCACAAAACAAAATACATGAAGCATGTGATCTCAAAAGTATGCAAATTAGTACACCTACAAGGCTGGTTGAGAACTTTGACTTGATTCAGTATGGACTCAACATAGTGACACACAGTAACAACAAACAATGGACACAACAAGGTGTGTGGTGCGAGCTTAGAATGACCAAGCTATTGCACCTATAGCATATTTCAGACATTAAGAAATATGTTTTTAAAAAATAATAATGTTGTTCATACTCTAAGCATGATGGTCTGAGGGGGGAGCAACAATGCTGTTCTGTGCCTGCTTGTCTTCCTCCATTCTAGAGATTTGAAGCATTAAACCTCTTTAGAAAAGTTGGGACTGAGTGCAATTTTGTTATATTTGGTGATGTCTGAAATATTAAACACATTTTAAGCTCTATGTACTATGTAGGCTACAGTGGGTCAGAGGTCATGTTCCTTAGATCTCCCCAGTCCACCCAAAATGACAATAAATCCTCTAAATCTTGTGGTAATCTCATAAATATTTGTGTGTCACAGGATTTCAGCTCTGTGTCCCCCAAGACATATTCAGTGGAACATGATGATTATGTAAATGCATGACGTGGATGAATCATAGTCATTTTTCAGGTTTATGATCATGGACTTGTATATAGAAGGCCAGGAAATTTATAGCAGGAACTAGGAAAGATCACGCCAACAACTCTCTTTTGCTCGCTGTTCTTTTTGATTATGCAGTCTTTTGCATAATGCACACACCCACACACACACACATACATGTATGTATATTGTGTGATCTAGGTGGTTGAGGACTTGTCTGATCAAACTGCACACAAAACAGAGGTATCCTAACTCACAATTTCAACCATTTAAAAACCTCAACATACGTGTCTCCGTCTTCATCTTGACGTGTCGCCAGAGCGATACCACCCAGCAGGTGTTCACTTTGGTGGGCCAGATGGTGGTCTGGCTCAGGGATTCGGGGCAAACAGTCGGCTGGGTACCGACCTGACCAAGAGCGAGAAAAAGAGAGATGCACAGAAAGTTGAAAATAGAACATTAGAAGGACACACTGAGTATAAGATCAACAGCATGACCTGCCAAACAAACAAGTATTTTTTTGTAATAAGGAAGTATGGAAGTATGCAATTATGTGTGTGTGTGTGTGTGAGAGAGAGAGAGAGAGAGAGAGAGAGAGAGAGAGAGAGAGAGAGAGGTAGCACAGTAGTTATGAGTTGACCCAGTTTTTCCTTGATGTAGCAGAATAGCTGACTGGACAGTTTCTCACTGATACCGTAGCTTCTGCATCAACTGTGACTCTGCACTTCTTTCTACCACCTGTGAATACACTAATGACCCAAAATGATGGAGGACGGTGCTGCGTGCTACTTTGACTTGTAAAATCAAACATAACTTTGGATTGGAATGACACCCATACAGTGGAAACCAATGTACACTGCAATCTACACATAGACCGACTGGCAAACAAAAGTACTGAGCACAAAAATACTAAAACCACCGACACATAATTATCTGACATTATGAATGAGTTATGGGCTGATGAGTTTTCTGAAACACTTACTGTAACTATTAGACGTGTGTGTGAAGTGTAAGACATCTCGACTCTGTGCGTCCTCAGCGCGCCTCGGTGTCAATGCTGGCACCCAAACACTGCTGTCGTGTGTCGCTGTTTCGAAGCACTTGGCCGGGCTTCCACGCAGTGTCAAGTCCGCGTCTTCCGCTGGACGTAAGCGGTCTACCCTCTCTGAAAGAGTCGACGACAGTCTCTGGGTCTCCGGTTCGGCAGGAAACGGGCGTTTCCTAAAAGGAAGCCTGGAAGAAGATTTGGCAGTTGTCCGTTTATGCACAGTGCCGGTGTCCGAGCCCGGCGCGCTTCTTGCTGTAGGACAGTGTATTCCCACATTATTCGTTCCTGTGCGCTCCGTTGCTGCAGGTGAGCCGCCTGCCGCACAAAAGTCCCTGCCGCGACCTTTACAGTCTGGAGACCTACACCCGGTGCTCCCACGCTCTCGGTTAGTGGTGCGCAGGTCCAGCGGCGCCGAGGCAACCGACTGGTGGTCACCGTTCATGGTCATGATCCTCGGCATCAACTGGCGTCAAGGCGTAGATGTCTGAGGACAAAGCGGCGATGTTACGTGACAATTTAGTTGGAAGAGTTCACCCAAGGTGGCGAAACTGTCTGTGCGCAATTCCCATCTCCACGAAATTAGATGGACAGCGATCAAACCGTCACCCCTTTCCTGTTAGTTGGTGTGTCTTAAATATGCGTGCTGGTCAGTTGGCTGGTGCAGTATTTTATCAAGAAGAGCCAATAGATTCGGTATTGATCATAGACAGCTCAGTGTACCTATGACACCAGCTGCAGGTACGGTGCACTGCATCAGCGCTCATCTGCTTTTAATGAAAGTAATGAGAGCGACAGCCCTGATACGCACACAGTCCCGCTGCGCTTCACGGTGTTTTCCCTCCACTGCTGATTATATGAAAGGAAGAGAGAGAACACATTAAGACGAATTCAGATAAAGAGAGATACTTCTGTGAGGCTGTTTTGGTACAATGTACAAAACATTAATTCATTATGATTACTTGTATTTTATTTAGTGTTTTTTTTATTGATTGATTGATTTGAAGAGGGACAGTGGGTCCAATAATATGGGACTGGTCGAAGGATATGCTTGAATAATGGGCAAGGTTACAGTTTAATGCAGTCTTATTTCTTTTTTAAATAAACACTATTGATGTAAGCTTTATTAATGACTGCACCAATGTTAATGGTTCTACTCGGAGGACTGTTTTGTGTTGTCACTTGCTCCGGAGTGAAATATATCAACAGTTATTGAACGTCTCATGACTATTACTTTTATTTTATTATTTTTTTGGATGTGCTGCAATAAATTACATAGTCTAATAATAAAGACTTGTCATGGTGATGCATCCTGTTGTGTCAGTTACATTAGATACGTTTATACAGAATGGACTCCTAATCGATGTGATCCCAAACTTCCATTCCTTCATTGCATCATCACCACTTTATGTAACGTGGTATATGACTAAAGCCATCCTTATTTTATAGCCTAAACGTCAGAGGAGAATGAAAACAGAAAAAGAAAAACAGAACTAAATTAAAGCATGATTATGTCACCTAGTGGATTTCAGATTTGCTCATTATTGTTATATCAGGCCACAAACATATATATGAATCTCTAAGGCCAGCCATGTTCTATGATGTTTTCCACGTTTGCTGATCTCATTAAAGCAAAACATGCCATTTTTATCCCGTGTTTGTTCCACAATTGACAGCTTTCTGGTAATAACTCAAAGTCAAACATTCTTTTCTTTGTCTGCAATATGTAAATTCCTTTTGTTTTTTGACACCTCATTGTTAGTATCTGGTGCTGTTTGGAGGAAGAGGGCTTTGCGAAATATATTTTCTGTGTTCTATGGGCTGAGCTGGTTTGGTGTGTTGGTTGTCCTTGTGCCTCAGCCTGATGATGTGTCTGCAAACAGCTGAACAAGTGGATTTCCCTGTAAAGGAGCAATTAATCAATTATCTGGGGAACTTGCACTCTTCAACCTGCCTGACTGATTGATTCTATATCAGTGATGCCCTGCATGGGACCCTTTTAAAATCAGTGCTATGTCACGTATACCTATACGTATAAATGTGAATATGTACACGATTGCTCTATCACTCGTACTCACACATATGCTTCATCTCCTTGTCTGCAGTCTTATCCAGCTCCGCCCTCAGACTAGGCTCTGATTACCAGGGTCAATTTGGGACTTTCCTATTTCTACTGAGGTGTAGAATGGGCAACGGAAAGTCAAGCTTGGTGCTTAAAGTCCCTAAAACACCCTGATACTGCGCAAACATGCTCTGCAGCTGTTAGGGCACTGAACCATTATGGTCTCCTCTGGTACTATGTATGTACCTGTATTTAAAAATAAAAATAAAAGGGGGGCGGGGGGGCTGCTTTTAAGACCAGCTTCATCCTGGATACACAGCAGAGATCACTGGTGCACTGAGTTTAGATGAAGTATGCATGTAAATTGAATTTTAAAAAATCAATTTAAAATTTGGGGGGTAATATTTTGAGGTAATGCTGCATAATGAATACAGAGTGGAGACTTCACTGGCACATATTCCATGATGATAAACCTTTACAATGTAGATACAATGAAATGAGGCCCTCTTGTGACAGGACAGCAGAAGTGCAACCAAGACCCAAAAGAGCAGTCAAGGAAAACTAGGGACATAGAGCTATGAAGTATTATTGAAACCCTTCATTTGTTTCATTTTACAACACAATGCAATTCTTGTCTTTCAGCTGACCATGTGGCTTTGACTGCGGTTCTCTATAGGTAGGCACAGTAATGGGTACACTACTGTAATATGCACACATGAGGAATATCAGATGTAACGTGGTTGAATTATAATATTCTTCAAATTATGTTCATACTCCTAACTCCAGGATGTTTAACATGTAAACTGGAATTTCAGTGAGTACAATAATTAGATTGATCTGACTATACAGACAAGTGTTGGTACCCTTAAAATAAAAACACAAAAACACACAAGTTTCTCTATAATATGTTGATACTGATGAAAGTAGTCGGCATCCACCATTTTATATTCCATATTCAATAGAACTAACACTTTGCTTTTGGTGTAACACATTATTTTAAATAATGAATCAAATGAAAATGGCCTGGACAAAATTATTGAGACCCCTTCGAAGTGATCATAAATAATTGATTGCAGTGATATTTCAAGCAGACATTCTTCTTTGATTAGTATCACAGTTATCTTCAGTCTTATAATCAGTCATTCAGCCTGTTTAAATGGAGAAACGTTCTCCCTGTGCTGTTTGCTATCATTGTGTGTGGGAACCTTAACCTAATACTTTGTAGCTCACCCTTTTGAGGCAATTACTGCAATCAAGCTCTTTCTGTAGCTCTGAATGAGACGTCTACACCTCTAAGCTGGTAGTTTGTCCCACACTCAGGGTCATTATTCTGTTGGAGGAGCCCTGATCTGCGACTCAGACAGAGCTTTCTGACACTGGGCAGTATGTTAGGCTCCAGAATGCCTTGATAATCCTCTGATTTCATTGTGTCCTGCACAGATTCAAGACACCATGCGCCAGACGCAGCAAAGCAACCCGATAACATAACAGAGCCTCCTTCATGTTTCACAGTAGGGATGGTGTTCTTTTCTTTGAAAGCTTCATTTTTTTCTTCTGTGAACATTGAGCTGATGTGACTTACAAAAAAACTCTAATTTTGTTTCATCTGTCAGGACATTCTCCCAGAGGCATTTTGGTCAACATGCGTTTTAGCAAACTCCAGTCCACTTTTTTTTGTTTCCCTTTCAAAAGTGCTACTTTCTTGGTCTTCCATGGAGCCCACTTTCATTCAGAAAGTGACTGATGGTGCAGCCACACACTGTGTTACCTTGATCTTGGAGGTCAGCTTGTATCTGTTTTGAAGTTTTCCTCGGTTTTCCATTTCCACCATTCAAACTATCCTTCTGTTCAATCTGGGGTCAATTTTCCTCTTACACCCACGAGGTTGGTTACGGTCCCATGGACCTTAAACTTCCTGATGATATTAGCAACCATGGTCACAGGAACCTCAAACTGCTTCTCAGGCAACTCTCTTCTTTTCTTTCTCTTGTCCATGTTCAGTTTGGTGCAAACTATGATGCGAAACATCACAGGGAGAACCTTTCCCCATTTAAACAGGCTGAGTCACGAATAATATGATTGAAGACGCCTGTGTTACTATTTAAAGAAAGTAGTCTGCTTGAAATATCACCACGATCCAATTATTAATTATCACTTCTAAGGGGTATCAATGATTTTGTCCAGACCATTTTCATTTGTTTTATTATTTAAAATAATATGTTACATCAAAAATCAGAAGCAAAGTGTCAGTTCTATTAAATATGGAATAAAGAATGGTGTGTGCCAATTAGTTTTGTCAGTTTCAACTTATGTTGTGGGTTTAAAAAAAAAAATATTTTAAGGGTACCAACACTTTTAGCCACACCTGTATGTACAGTTAGAGGCACCAAAGGTAAAAGCAATGGTTTTGAAGAAATGTATCCTTTCCCTCAAACATTTTTTTCAAAATGATTTTGCTAAAAATGTTGAAACACCTGGGGTTACATATCACTTAATTAACACACATTCAATATATAGAATTATATCAGAAAAAAAGGATCAAAACAACAATATTCAAAAAAGATGAACTCAAGCAAGCACAGTACTGTTAGCAAATTTACTTACATGCTTGAAAGCTGATGAACACTGAAACACTGAAAAAACAGGAACTGTATTAAAATGCGCTTTTATTCTGTTAAACCTGCATCACATTAACACTGAATCAAATTCTGCAACACTGCAAACCATAAAGTCTCCTTTATTTTATACTTGTGGTTTTACAGTTGTACATTGACCCTCATTTGATTATTTCTCTTAAGTCATAATTTTTCAATTCTGCACTGTACCAACACCAGTGTGGAAAGAAAATCAGCAGGACTAAACTCGTACAACTCTGGCAGCACAAAAGCTCAACAGCGATCCAAGTTTTAAACAACGAGAATTGTGACATGGGTTTTGTGCGTGTTATTGGTTTGCTCATTTGTGTGTAAAACGTTGGTTCAAATGATATGATTCTCCAGAATTTTTACAGAGAAGGGCAAGCACAAGGTCGAACTCCCTCAGCCTGTAAGTCTGTCATTGGTATTGATGAGTGGTATAGCCCCAGTGCGCACTGACGAAGGAGGCGCAGCTGATTGCATATCAAACATGACTGCCATGATCAAGGTGTGGATCAAACGTGTGTTAGGGGAGGCACATGCATCACCTATTGGCCAGCCGCCACTGCTCAGACTACCATGGCAACTACCCTGAACACCTTAGGAATAACCTTGCA
Source organism: Lamprogrammus exutus (assembly GCA_900312555.1). Taxonomy (NCBI): domain Eukaryota; kingdom Metazoa; phylum Chordata; class Actinopteri; order Ophidiiformes; family Ophidiidae; genus Lamprogrammus; species Lamprogrammus exutus. Next base: position 950 of record OMOW01116555.1, on the reverse strand, counting down.
ACCACCCTGAATATCAAAGGAACTACAAAGCAACCACCCTAACAAAAACCCAGACCACCCTTGCAACCACCTTAGTAACCATCAGGAGCACCAGAGAAACCATCTTCAAAAATCAAGCAACCCGCCATAGTAACAAAGGACCTACATAACGACACCCTAGTAACCACCCTGAACACCCCAGTTTGTTACCATTTATTTTAGGAGTTCAGTTTCTCTTAGATTTGCAAAGACTTGTGAAAAACCTGCATAAGTTTAGCATTATTGTCTCAATACGAAGAGTTATCCCAGGTGAACCTGTAAGTTTTATTTTCTCACTACGCTGATTTCATATTTGTTTTTTGATGCCTTTTTTCATTGAATTTTTAATTTTTGTTTCCAGTGATTGATTTTATCATGATCTTCTGTTAGAACGTACACTGAAAATGTATATCACAGTTTGTGTTATTAGTGGCTCATTTTTAGAGGAGACGTTTGATTTTTCAAGATGGTAGGCTTGGACATTGTTTATTCAAATAAAGGACTTCTCTTAGGTTTATTAAAATAAAGGGTCTAACATCATTGACTGGTAATAATTGCATATTTTCAAAAGCAGACCTCTAGTATCTCCTTTCCACAACAAGGGGATATACAGGAAATGTAATAAAATATTCAAAAATTCAGGTTACTCCAAAATTAGACACCACAACATACAAACTTAAGGCAAAAAACCAGATTGATTTTTAAAACTGCATGCAACAGTTAATTCCCAAACCTATAGCTGAATTAAAGCATAACAACATACATAACACTTTTACTTCACGTTCAATTCAATTCAAAATCATTTGTATTATACTGTGAATGCGGTTCAAGCTTATGGAGTTGCAGCCCTGTGATGTTACAGGCAGCCTGGAGTGTCACTAATCGTCTGCATACATTGCTACACTGCTTGCTCTTTGCTCTTTGTAGTGAGA
>OMOW01116548.1:0-16666 GCA_900312555.1 Lamprogrammus exutus | reverse complement strand
TCCCTACACGACGCTCTTCCGATCTTCGTATTGTTTGAAGGTTAGTTGGTTATCAATCCTGACACCCAAGTTCCTGGCAGACTTTGTAGGATTGGCTTGAGAGGAGTCAAGCTGGATGCTGATTGGTACTTGTATGCAGGTATTGGCTGGAATAACAAGGAGCTCAGTCTTTGATTGGTTGAGCTGAAGGTGTCGGTCTTTCATCCAGGCTGAAATATCAGTGAGGCATGCTGACAAGCAGACATACACTTAAAGTCAGAAAACCAGAAACTTATATACTCACTTAAATCATCAACTGCAAGGACCACAGTGGAGTTAAATCTTGAGTTTTTGTGCTATTGTTGATGTAGCTTCTCATTTTGATTACAGTGAAGCACAATTGTGCATTTGATATGGAAGGAAACTCTCTACTTAATATAGACTATAGAATTCAAAGCAATGTTAGACAGAAATGCAGTTAACTCGAGGTCATAAATGATTGTCTAAATCCGCCATTGTTTCCATCAGATAACATGTTTTGGCATTGCAATGCATTTAAACAATGCCTAGACCCTCTTCTGAATTCTCTCCCAAGAGCTGAAGGAAAGCAACCTGACAGAAACCAGTAAGGGCATGGGTGAGATGGGCTTTTTGATACAGATGATTCATATTGGTCTAACAATGGTTCTCTCTGGAAGTGAAATATCAACACGTTGAGGCCCATTGCATAGTGTGATGGTACATGAAACAATACAGCCGAAGGGATATTAATATGCAACAAAAGGCAAAACATGCAATAAAACGCTAAATGCAGCATATTAATTGAAAATTAACACATTGAGAAAAGCAACTATCATAACTATAACACATTCCCAATAATGTAAGAACATTTTACATATGACCCAATAATGTAAATAAAGTCTCAGAATTGTAATAAATTAATTTAATTTATTGCAGTACAGCACATAGTTGTGAAGGTATTGATTTTTGTTTTATTTGGAGTTTTAAAAAAACCAACCTTTTCCACGGTCCCTAAGCACTTGTCGCACAGTCAGGTGTCCATAGAGAGCAATATGAGAGAAAGGTCATTTCCCTAGTCCGGTAGATTGATCGTTCTGTGGAAAATAAGGTTGTAGCTCATTGCAAACCTCACCACAATGTGAGAAATGGTTTATTTGTGCTTTTAGAATGTTTGACTTGTGAGTTATTGGTGCAAATGTTTGAATAAATTGCCAACTTTGCTACACAACACAATGACTAGCAAATACTTGCTGCTGTGATGTTTATCAGTTTCTCTCAAATGTGCACATTTTAACAACGCCGGAATGATCACAGCTCCAATGTAAAATGAATAAAATGGTTAAAATTCGTATTTTGGCCTAATGGACGGGCAGCTATGGATGTTAACAAAGTGAAACGGCTAAGACCAGATGACGAAGGTCTGAAATGAGCGACGCAATGAACCTTGATGAGCAAAGTTTTTGTTGTGGAAAGGTGCTATGATGTCACATTTCGTAGGGAAAAATCTGTCATATTTCTATATATAATACCCTGAAACAGACAGACTTCGAACCAAAATCATACAAAATTGTATAACAGTTTTGGACGCAAAACCCCAGAGTGTGCCTCTCTCGCCAAACAGAGATAGCGGTGCATTCACAGTCATGGAAGGAACTACAATATGTTTTGTACTTGGCTGCATCATTGCTGCAACCAACTCCTAAATCAGGTCTGCACTCTGCCTCATGGAGTATGCTGGACTCAGTCTCCCAACAAGTTATGCACTCGTCCCCATCGTGAGTTCTGGACTCTGTTGCTTATAAAGGCTGCTGGACTCATTGTCATAGGGGGCACCACTCACCTCTTGAGCAAGCACTCCTTGAGCTAGCAGAAGTTCCTGATGTGAACCCAGCTTTGAATAATTTTACATTCAGTGTTTAAAACGTGTGTTGTGCATCCTTCAAAACATTTTTGTAGTTTTGAGTCTAGTTTAGTTTAGTTTAGTTTAGTATCCACTTTCATTCATTTTGGAGAAGCACACTCCACACACACACTATCACTTTAAACTTGAAGGAACATGAAAAGACGATATAATTAGACAGGAGCAAAAATCACTACTCTTGGAAGAAAGTTATTGAAGTGAAATTGTGGATTGACCAGGTTACCGGTCACACTGATAAATGTATATTATCTCAACTCCCAAATGTTTATTGAGTAAGAAATGGCAGACTCTACAATCGCTCATTCTACAAAGGCAGCCTCAAGTCTTCTTGAGCAAAACATTGTCTTTTTCCTTTGTCCACTGTCAAGTTGCAAAGGAATTGTCTCAACAAATATTTTTGATGACCTTGTCACTGTAACTCCACATAAGAAGGTCTATGAAGCGTTGCCAGGTTTGTATTTTTTCTGTGTGGGCCATTCTGATGGAGTTAAAGAGAAAGGTTATGTGGGATTCACTCTGATCTCTCAGTCAGGCTGCACTACACATTGTCGCTACCAGCATCTTTAGGTAATATGACATGTACTAGCAAAATGATCAGGTACGGAGAACCATCTTAGTGAAACTTAGTTTGATGAAAAGCAGGTAAAAACAAGTGCACCTGGACTTAATTTTTTTTTTTTTTTTTTAAGTCCTGCGAACAAAGTAGCATGTAGTGCTATTTTGAAACAGAACAAAATGTATTATTTAAATGATAAAAATGAGAACCCCTCTCATTACACACCAATCAGTTCTCGGTCGATGTAAGTTATCAAGTCTTTGATGTAAGTTATCAAGTATTCAAGGCAAAAGTTGAGTTCTATTTTGTTGAGTTGAGTTACTATTTTGTCAAGTCTCAATGCAGCCAATTTGTAACTGAAGTCCAAGTTGAGCGAGTCCACACCACTGCAAATATGCAACCAATAGCATTTTGTCATGTTTGTAGCGTTACAGGTGGTGACCAGATTATGAATATTGCTCTTATAAAAACAGCACCACAGCATAGGTCTTCATATTATGATGTACTGTCAATGTTTGCTTTCTTCCTTTGTGACAGAGATTTGCAGATTCAGTATTGAGAGTGGTCACCGATATTTCTGCCGAAACGTCGTACAAACATACAGGACAAATTCTTATATTCACTCGTTTTTATTTTTAAAAAAAGCTTTGACATTCCAGTGTTTTTGTTTTCCATTTTCTAACAAAAGAAGGTGAGCCGACACTCCAGATTGTCAACCACTACTCTGAACTTCAACAGCACGTCAGATCACAAATGACTTCGTTCCAGCCATAGTTCCATTCAAACAGCTGGGCTTCAGAAGGCATTTATTTGCAGATGTGTGTTTGTATGCATATACAAAGCTAACAGGAAGGGGCATTTGCCAGTTCACATTTTCACATTTCTCTTCCAATTTCTTAAAAATAAGAGTAAAACCAATAAACCCATTTGCACACAACCTGCTCTGCCAATCAGTTTGCTATTTATCAGTGCTCCTTGAAGATATCTGAATCTGTAAACAATGTCACCGTCTGCTCCATCAACACTTATACCAAACAGAAGAATGTGGATTTGCTTCACAAGTTGTACGAAAAACTGAGGAGATGCAGAAACTGAAGGAAACGTTTTTGATTAGACATTTTGGAAGAGGAGTGTTTTAGTCGGAATGACAAAACAATGCAGGACAAATCTCAAATCTACTGCAGCTTTTAAATCATACGTTCAACTAATATCCTTGCACACTGTACTTTCAAAGGCTCCTTCAACAATTATTTACAATTAGGTCCAATGTTTCTGTGTGAAACGCACCTCCTTATCCCAGAGTTAAATAATCTACAGAACTGCTTCCTTGCAGAAAATAATTCCTTGAATAGAATCCAATTTGGGTCAACATAGACAAAAATCCTCAAGATCTTGAACAGCAAAACGTTTCCAACACATACCTACCCCTGAAAATGTTCAATTCACAGGGCACAATCACTATAAAAAATTATATTTATGAAAAGGTTTTCTCCAGCATCAGAAAAAATGATGCTGGGGAAAGCCCCATCACAGATGACTTGAGCGAAAAATGTTCATAAGATATTTCTCTTGAATTAAAACCATTCCAATTCGACAAAACAACTGGCATAAATAATTCTGACTGTCTGATAGAGGCCAGATGGAATTTTTGTGCAGGAAACATAATTCCACAACCACCCAAAAAAATGATGCGCAAGACAGGAATTGAACTAACGTGTCCAATTTCCAAAACCGTCCTGCTTAGGGCAACTCATCCCATCCTTGCTCTTTACAATACTGAAACTACAGTGGTGGTTTCACTTTCGACTGCGAAACAACACATGGTACACAAAGCAAAAGAGGGGGAGAAAAAAAAGGACAGACAAAATGATCCAATGATAAAACTCCAGTCCGAGATGTTCTACCGTTTTCCCTTATGCCACCTGTGTGTCCTTCCAGATTGCATCAGTCATCTCTCCTGGGAACTTGAATGAAAAATTGTGCCTGCTTACTGGTGGAGAGAAATTGTCTCCTCTTCAGAGGTGCAAACCCAGTGTCACACTGTTTCTTTGCTGAGAGGGACATGGATTGTTCTTGGAAAACAAGGTGAAGAAGAAAAAGGGGAAACATAACTAACCAACAATGTGAATAGTGGTTTATTGTCTTTTATATTCTCATTCAGAGTTGTAGTTGCTCTTTACTCAGACTATGTACAATAAGTTATTAGAGAAGTTAATCTAAATTGTGTACTCATTTCCCCCAATTTGCTATAGTATTAAAAGGACCATGTTTTTTCCCTTATAAGGCTATAAATTACAAGGTTATGTGCTATAACATTTGTGAATGTTCCACTGGAGTGTGCGAGTGACAAACCAAAAAAAAAAAAATCCAGACAGAGCTTAAAAAACCTAGAAATATGTTGAAAAGGAAACGAGGCGAGGAACTGAATGGGAGCATGGTCAGGTTGGTTCAGGCAGGGAAAAGTCAGATTTGTGTGTTTAGTTGGTGAGCTGGCAGCAGATGGCGGGAGGGAGGAAATAGTCATTTGATTTGGGGGGTGTGGTGATGTTCAGATCTTGAGGTTCTTTAGAGTTTCTGCTCTCTTCTTTAGCAGATCTCCCACCTCCTGTAGCGAGCGCAGGTAACTGCTTTGCACTTTGTCCATAGCAGCCTTGGTAAACGACTCTTCGTCCTGAAACACACACAAAAACTCATCTTAACTCAGCTCATCATGTACAGTCACACACAACAATAGGATATCCCTGTGTTGTGATTCCCAACATCAAAGCAAACGCATCAGCTTTTGTAGCTTTGTGTTATTTGGTTGTAATGTTTCTACAGATGTGGCTAAAAGTTTTGGTACCGCTCCAAATAATAAAATAAAATAAAACTAAGACATTTCTCTGAAATAAGTTCAAACTGACAAAAGTAATCAGCATCCATCATTCTTTATTCCGTATTTAATAGAACTGACACTTTGCCGTTGATGTTCCATGTAACATTATTTTAAATAATAATTTTACTTTCAATGATAAAACAAATGAAAATTACCTGGACAAAATGATTGATACCCCTTAGAAATGATTAAACATGAATGGATTGTAGTGATATTTAATCTTCAATCTTATAATCAGTCATTTAGCCTATTTAAATGGATAAAAGTTCTCCCGGTGCTGTGTGGTATCATTGTGTGCACCACACTGAACATGGACAACAGAAAGAAAAGAACAGAGTTGTCTGGTAAGATAAAGAAGAAAATAATTGCTAAGCATGGTCAAGGTAAAGGCTACAAGAGCATCTCCAAGCAGCTTGATGTTCCTGTGACCACTATTCCTAATATCAGGAAGTTTAAGGTCCATGGGACTGTAGTCAACCTCCCTGGACGTGGCCGCAAGAGGGAAATTGACACCAGATTGAACAGATAGATAGTTCGAATAGTAGAAAAAGAAGCAAGGAAAACTTCAAAACAGATACAGGTTGACCTCCAAGATCAAGGTACAACAGTGTCTGGTTGCATCATCAGTCGCTTTCTGAATGAAAATGGGCTCCATGAAAGAAGACCCAGGAAGACCCCACTTTTGAAAGAGAAACATAAAAAAGCCGACTGGAGTTTGCCAAAATGCATGTTGACAAACCAATGAACCAAAACTTTTAGCCACATCTGTATGTACAAAATACAATCAGCAATATTTATTTATTTAGTGTTTTCGGTCCAAAACAAGTAAAACCTTTTTTGAAGAGTCAGTGTGGTAATCATCTTACAAGAGGAAGTACAACAGGTGAGGAAATGCATGTGCAGAGTGCTTATGGCGACTGTAAGCCAATGGATTGTTGAGTTTGATTTACAATTGCATAATCTAGGCCTGGTTGGAATACAGTGCCCATTTATGATGATTTCAATCCGACTATGGTGTACACATGAAATTATTGCCTTAATCTGATTAGTATGAAAGATTTAATGTGCTCAAGGCCTCTGGCGCAGTGGAAATGTGTTCTCTGGAGGGATGAATCACACTTCACAATATGGCAGTCTGATGGATGAATCTGGGTTTGGCGGATGCCACGAGGACGCTACCTACCGGGGCGCATAGTGCCTACTGTAAGGTTTGGTGTAGGAGGAGTAATGGTCTGGGTCTGTTTTTCAGGGTTTGGGCATTTGCCCTGTTAAATAAAATAAATAAAATAGCGAGCATACTTCAATTTATGTCGATTTCAATCTGATAATGTTGTGAATGTGACGTTAGAAAAAAAAATCTATTGTTTTAATCAGAGTATTATCAAAGTTTTAATGTGCATGTAAATGTACTGAATGCTACAGCTTTCAAATGGAAAGCAGGAGTTGATAATCACTGAATACTGTCACTTCTCTACATCCACATCAAACACGGTGAGTAAAAGAGCTTTTAAAGAGGCCCATAAAGTAACAACATAAAGTCAGTTGAGACATTTGATGTATACACATCAATTTCCTTTGCTGTACAATCAAAGACAAATATAAGAGTGGATATATCACATCAACTTTTATATTCAAGCTTCAATATCTTCACTTTCACTAGCGGCTTCCAATTGTCATGTTTCTCTTGTGCTAATTAAAAAAATTAAGACTTAAGTTACCTGTGTGCGTCCTTCCAAGTTTAGACTGGTCAGTTTAAGGGCTGTCATGCCAGTCTCTTGCCCCTTTATGTGCTCCAACGCATGGGTAAGCAGGTCCTGCAAACTCCCTATCAACTCCTGGTAGCCACACGCCACTGCTGGCTGTATAGGACAGAAACATCCATAGAGTTTGTGAGATAAGGAGAACAGTAAGTGACATTCTGTTGTGGGCATATTCATTTTAAAAGGTGATTGGAAGAGAGACAGTACCAGAGCTGTGTTTGTGTCCTTTTTCTTCTTTTTCTTCTTCTGTAGACTTGACTTGAGTGGTCGAAGGACCTTTGCACAGTAACTCGCCATCCACAAGACTACACACACCGTCTGTGCAAAACAACAATATTACAGTCTGATTTCAGGGGGAACATCATCACATCAGAGCTACTATAAGCTGAAACTAACTACAGCATCTCATAGCCAAATGACTAAAATTATTTCTTATATTTGAAGAACAGATCTCACCTCAACAAAGAAGACTAGGTTTTCTAATAAGGAGGGCGACATTTTTAATCTGCCGTCTTTCATTTCCATTAAATCCCCTTTGCATTTATTCAGCATTTCTGTGGAAAAATGAAGGAAAAAAACATCAAGTATGACAGACACAGAACAGACCTGTACTATTACTTTTGTCTGTGCTGCAATGAAATTCAGCTGACAACAAACCTTGAAGCTGAACTACTAATGACTTGAAACCATTACAGATCTGGGTTTGAAGTTCGGATGACTCATCTGAAGAGGTAAAAAGAATGAGTGATAAGTGGTGAAAAAGCTTTAGGCGAATTGAGGTGGCGAGACTTCATGTTCGTGCAATCTCTCCTTACCAAGTCCAGCAGTCTCCAGCTCCTGTAGATGGACAGATAGTTGGAGGGCAGCAGCCTGGCACTGACAGCTCCCACTGGACAGGGCTGGAGCCAATCGAGTGGAGGGTGGTCCCAGGAATGGATACTGTATAACATTGTAATTTCAGTACTGTATCTACTACAGTCTTTTCTTGTGAGTATTCAACCCATGTTTACACCACTAAACATCATGCATGTCATTAAGGCTGTGCTGCAGATAACAAAGATGTTTTATATTGACTATAGAGGAGTTGCAGGTGACATCATGGTTTGTTCGCGTTGCCATTTGGAAAGCAAAACGTCACTCTGAGCAGATCTGCAATGGGGACCAATAACGGTCTCAAAACCATCCATGGGCTGAGATGAACGCAGGCCCCACAGCCCCCTGTCCCACGAGGATTTGGCGCTGAAACGTTCCTTCTTTGCTCACTACTTTGAGCGAATCTTGGGTAGTTTCTTTTCGGTGTCTGAGGTAGTAGTTGACTGGGGTTAGTGGCATTGCTCACCCAGATAAGCATGAGCAGGCTGCCAAAATGGTGGTGTAAACAGAAACTAAAATCTCTGCAACTCTTCTATATCAAGTATGCAATTATTAAATTAACTGTTAAAAAAATCAAAAACAAAAAAACCTACATGTGTGTGTTGCTCTGCTATCCGAGCTGCTGTCTGGAGAGTCTGGTTGAGCTGGGAAAGCAGGCTACTAAGGATGGAGGTCTTGTCTCCAATTCCGTTTTCATTGACTGTCTCAGAGTTTTGTTGTGGGGGGCTGTGTCCCTGCATGGCCAAAGAGGCGAGGAGGCGAAGTGTTAAAGACCGAATCCTCAGCCAAATGCACTCTTCCTCTAGAGACAGACGCCGGTGCTCCTCATTCAGGTGTCTGTAGGAGGAGACACACAGTTAATGTGAGAATGCAGGACTTCTCACAGAGCGTGAGTGTGAAGATTCTGCAAAAATACAATGAGAATCTGCACCGATCCTTTGGGTTCCAGCTGGTAAAAACAGTTAGGTCTCTGTTGTCCCTAATACTGTCCCAGGGAATATCATCCTCCTCCGGAGACAAACTCATGGCCTTCACACTCTCCTCCAGGCTCAACACACTGGGAAACAAAACAAAAACACTAAGTAAAAATTCAATTTTACAGAATGACTGAATATGACTGTTTGTACACATTTCTCACATGTCAGCCTCAAGGAAAAGGTCCAGAAGCATCCTCTCAGTACGGACTTGGGCAAAGTGCAGTGATTGGTTCAACCTGTTCCTGAGAGCTATGAACTCTGGGATTTTCTCAAACGCGCCATACTTATATGCCTGGATGATATACTCTGAGGTCTGGTGAATTAAAAAAACACAAACTGAATGAGAGGTGGGCAGAAAGAGAGACTTATGCAGGTAAACACATTAAGAATGAACCCAAAGATGAATAAAAGATGAGCGTGTGAGAAAGACTTACATCTTTCTGGTTCGAGTGGAAAAACCTGAGGGAGAAATTACAGGATTGCGAGGCTGCAGCAAACTGGCCCAACGACTCTGCATAACGCGTTAACAGATACCTGAGGATGACAGACATATTTAAATTCATAAAAACATCAATACATTTACATTTAATGCTATATGATGCTTTCAGTGTGTATACAAACCGACCCTATGGTGTCATGCTGTACATGCTTAGCATCCAGGCTTGAATAAAGGTCCACCACAGGCTCAAAGGCTCCCACTTGACAGTAGAGGAGCAGCAGAAGGAGCTTGAACTGGGCATTAGAGGGACTATATGACAGACCCTCCTGGAGGAGACCCAAACACTGCCACAGCATGTTCTCATCTCCTACAAACACACCACATAACACATTTACACACATGATTGCAGTAGAGTGTTTGATATACACAGAAAGACAGACTCACCAGTATCTGTCCATAGGTCAACGTATACATGAGCCGCCATTAGACAATACATATCAGAATGTTGCAGCTCGGTTTTCAGAGCATTCTTTCCTGTTGACAGAAAAAGATACACATTAGGGTTAACTTTTTGTTTATATTTTCATTCAGGGTCTATTTCAAACTGTCCACTGAACCACCTTGACTCTCCCTTTATGCTGCACTAATGTCCAGGCAGTTTTCAGAGTTGAGATGCACACGCGTAAGTGGGCCTTAATATCAAAACTACACTCTTCCGCATTCAAACTTCAGACCTACTGAAGCACCAATCAGGTGAGTTATGTGAACGACCAGAATTTCCCCTTTAAGAGGAGTGTCTGCCGCTATCCATGACTTGGGACTTGGGAATTTGTCATTAAGCAAGGACCTCTCCAGACGGGAGCTGTAGTAAGTTCCGCATAACTTGTTCAGCCAAAAAAGTAGTTCTGCCATTTATGGAGCCAGAGAACTGTAAGGATTGCAGATAAACATTCTCTAACAAACATGTGGTGTGGTTCCTTTAAAATGTTTTTGGAGTTTTGGGTCACAGCTCAAACTGTGTTGTCTTGGGGAATTATAGCATTCATTTTAGAGCAGCACACTCCCGGCGGCACGTGTTCTCTCGACAGGGAAGGAGTTGATGGCTCAAACTCTGAGGATCTATTACACTGGTAGGATGCAGCAAATACAAGCATATGTGTAAAATTCTGAACTATCACTTTGATATGCATACTACTTATCTGGATACCTAATCCAGACAAGGAGGATGACAGATCGTAGATGATCGTTATCCTCAGAACAATGAGGAAAGATGGGCTTAGATAGCATGACAGCCAGGCTACTGAGATGCGATCACAATGCAGATAGCATCCAGACAGAGTGAATGCATGTTGATGCACGGTGTAAATATACGTCCCATCATCAGATGTCATTATCCAGATAACGTAGCCAGATACTGAGGATGCATAATACGAGGTGGAAGGTGTGAAAGGGGCCTCTGTGACAAGTTTCACCACTGCAATTATGTATTTTGAATTTCAGAAGCCCACGCTGAACACAGTGTAAATGACACAAAAATAAAAATCTTATGAAACTTTGGGTGTATTTAGAGGGTTACTGGTTTTTATGCATATTTATTTATTTTTTGCACAATGACAGCCCTGAAAAAATGCCAAGAGGTTTAGAGAACAGAAAATGACCTTACCAAACTTCAGCCCATGATGATAATGAGCTTTGAGTTCCGCTATAAGATGCAGCTTTCCATCTACGTCAAGACAGTGATGCAGCCCCAGTGCACGGCTCAGCTGACACACACACAAATGTCTCTGCAGTGCTTTGGTATCCTCAGGAAAAGCGAACCCTTCCTCCCCCTGCTCCCTCAGTGGAACAGCTTCACTCAGCCGGTTAATGAACTAAAAATTCACAGAGAAAAGGATTTTCACAGCCCATTAAGTGTTGTACTTCAGTTACATCACTGTAACTCAGCATGTGTGTGTGTGTGTGTGTGTGTATGTATGTGTCTTACTTGAACGTGTTGCTCTTGAGGGAGAAGATGTAGGTATATTTTTAGGTCAGTGATACAGCAGGGTTTGTCTCCAAACTTCCCAAAGAACTGCACCATGAGTTCAAAAGGGTCGCCTGTTTAAAGCCAAATAACATTAAATACTGAAACTACAGAGCACAGAGGTCACAGGTGAAACCTTTAAATGTATTTACCCAGCTGGCTTTCTTCAGGACAGCCCCTTTCTCTTAGTCTGTGCATTAATTCAAGTCGAGCTAAATAGGGACCTCTGAGCGGATGAGACTCTTTGCTGTCCTCCCCCTTGATTCTCTCTTCCACAAACCTCACCACCTCAGCCACAGTGTGATGTACTGAACCCTCCGCACAGCTGGAGACAGAAAGACAGACGGATGGAGACAAAGATTAATGCCATTCGATACGCCATGCCATTTATCCATTTGGTACACTTCTTTCGTCTTGATCGCCTCCAAAGCTCAGCAACACAAAAGCACCCCCAACCCCCCCTTGCAGTCCTCCTCCAAGTACAGACTTTAATGAAATAAACAAATGCAGGCCTTTGCACCCCTAAACCTTAGGTGCATATGGGTGCTTGCACTAAACCCGGTGGTAATCTGGGACAGTGTTATTAAAAATGTTGCCCGTTGTTTTTGTTTTCACTCTATTTGCTGTCAGCCAAGTGGCTTTTAGCCATTTAACCATTTCATGTGACTAGCGAGCACGCAATCATTCACATAACAGAGCCCAATTATTAACTATTAAAGTAGTAACTAACACAATAATATCAAAAGCTGAAGAGACACATTTTCATCTGTGTTTTATCTAAGTATTTTCTTTTCCATCAGTTGTATTCTGTCTGCCTGTCTTGGTTTGTGGTCCGCTGTGAATTAAGGGTTATTTGAAAGCTGTGGAGTTTGTACTTGAGGAGACTTTATACACACAGAATTGAGTTGGAACAATGACACATAAAAACATGCCGTGCTCACACGTCTATCCATTCAACATTACAAACACCTGTACTCACTGTTCTCCTTCTTCTGGGGGGCTCCATGATTGATCCATCAAGTGGAAGAATGAGTCAAAGTAGGAGGGATAGAAGTGCCAATCATCAGGACTGGAAACAGGAAAACAAGAGATAAGTATCATCTGCACAATCGACGGGTCTTGGTTAATGACGTTTTTGTAAGGTCGAAGCTTATAATCACTTTCTAAGGAGCAGCTTGTGGGCCAAAGCATTACACTCTGGCCAGCGTTGTAGTCGTTGGTACAGCATCATACATTTGTTTTCTCTGCTCTGCAGCTCACTGGTCAGCTTCTCTGTGGGAAGAAAGAAAAACACAGACGAGGGATATGGATTTGGCTTCCAGACATTACAAAACACATATAACAGGGGTGTAATGAGGTAACATGCACATACCACCAAGTGGACCCCTGATCACGTCAAGAGCCTCTACACACTTTCCCAAGCGCTCAAGGATCATAAAGTACAGCTGCACCTATAATACATACAAAGCATAACTCCATACGATGCAAGCTACTTCATCATCCAAGTGGGGAGAATGGTGCCATATAAAAACGACGTTCTGAATTAATTGTAAGACCAATTTCACATACAAAACAGAGCGGAAATGAAATCTCTTCAATTCAAGCTTTAAATGCTCAATTTGACAATGTTCATGACCATTAAACACCTTAGATAAGAAAAACTACATTTTTAACACTTTGTTGACCTGCAGACACCCTGACAACTCACCTCTGCCTCTGCTTCGATCTTTTCCTCTTTGACCATTTTCTCCACCATGCGTTCAGCCAGAGGCAGGAACATGGTTTGGGACAGCTTTTCATCCTGTTCTGAGATGGCCTAAAGCAAGAGCAAACAGCAAACACAGCACATGCAGTATTTTCTTAATAAAGAAAATATTCAAGAAATGTGAACTGCGGTGTAGAGATTAAGCTGTCTTGTGAGAGCAAACGCATACCTGCATCACCAGACTCATGACAGACCAGAAGTAATAAGGATTCTTAGGAACTATTTTATACAGGGCCATTCCTGCCTATGAAAGACATGGACATCAATCATTCAGGTGAAATACAACAATTTATCAGCATCTTCTTTGTTATTCTGTGTTCATGTTTTAATTGCCAACTGAGCATAAAAACCACAGTAGTTTGTCATATGTTTATATTCAAGTGTGGATGTGAGTTCTCTCACCTGCTGCATCTTCTTGTACTCTCCCACACGAGCGTAGGCCATGAAGAGGTGAGAGTGATACTCCTCACTGAGAGGAACCTTCTTCACAGCAGCCTCATACAGCTTGGTTACCAACTCCGCTGTTAAAAACAAGGCCATATTTACTAAGAATTTATGCGTGTTTTTTTATTTAGGCGCTAACGAGTGAAATAGCGCTTCTCTGTATTTACTAAGGGGCCACACTGAGGTTTTGCACCTCTGATGAAAACTGTGTTTAAGTTAATGCATGATGTACAGTATTTGGGGTGTTCCTTGTGTATGACCACAAAAATATGGGAGGGATATGGATTCATTCCAACACATGGTAACATCATCAAACATCATCACACATCTCTTGTTACTCTCCTCTCGCCCGTTTGTGAATTAATTTCCAGGTATTGCGCAGTTCAATGCGATACTGCGTTACATGGAAGCAGTCGACCATAAATCTATTAATAGTGATTTTTTTTTTAAACTATTAACAGCAGGGATCTTGTCAGATTCTGAATTTAAAACTTTGTCCGAATTACCTCAAATCACCCAGATTGATCTGTCATATTTCCAGGAAGTCTTAAGTAACAGACTTTGTTCATTTGTCCAGAGCAACATTACTAATATGTCAAGTGGACAGCCTTTGAAGGGACACTGGTGAGCTCCACACAGGTGTACTAGTGTCCTAACAGCACACAGCAGTTGATCCTTATTGGCAGCACTTCAATCAAATTACTGAATTGTGGCGGTGCTCATTTACATCACCAGTGTTCCAAAATATACTGAAAAATTCCCAGAAAAAGGATTGAGGCAACGCAAAATTTTATGTCCTTGGCGGTGATTTGCTGTGGGTTCAATAAATATGCCCCTGAGACCCTCCTAGAGTATTATCAGCTTTCCAAATCAAATGTGTTTTGTTTATGTACTCACGACGATGCATCTCTCTGTACAGGATAGTCAGAGCCTGTAGTGAGTTGTCATCAGTAGGCTCTAGAGTGGCAACTTCCTGAGCCAAACTGAAGGCTTCATCCTGTTTCCCTGTCCTCTGAAGGCCAATGGCCTTTAGGACCTGGAAGGAGGGAGAGAGATAGGGAAAACATTAACACAAAACGACTAAAAACAATAACGAGTGGAAGAGAGAAACAGAAACAATTGAGCCAGACTATACTGTAGGGCTGGGCAGTATATCGAATATTTACTGTATATTTGCAATGATTTTGCTGGAGATGTACAATCAAGCAACGTTCTTAACATCGCGATGATTTTTATCTGGCCAATTAAGTTTTGTAAAGACAGCAATCGGCTGCTTCTCAGCTATTCTCAACTCATTGCAACTCATTGCTAGTGATCTCTAAGTGACTCTACATAGTCTTGAGAGGCCAGGCGTGAGATCACAGGGTCAAACCCCACCACACAAGACTACGTTCTTACAGGATGGCGACTACCAGGGAAGGAGAGTGTGAGGCGACATCCAAACTAGTCCGGATACTTTTGACTTTGGATCTTCAACCACACTAAAATCGCCGCTCTTTGTGTGGCTGATAACGCCACTGAGCTCGTCAGAATCCACACCACAGCAGCTGTGATTGTGAAGCATTTTGTCTTTTGTGCTTGTGTGTTACATAAAGCTAAATTTAACGCCACACAAACGATCAAAATAGAGACTGTTGTATGACAGCCGGAGCATGAATCACATAACTGTGTGACATCAGTGTATTTGAAAACTCCAGCCTCTCCATCTACACTGACATGATGGGCCTGCATCTTCAGATTTATCCACTCTGGAAAGCGTTTTCCAATAGCTCAGTTTACAGGGGTTGAAAATGCCGTTTAAGTATGGACGGAAGAACTAAACAGATGAGAAAAGATGCATTTGCAAATTTATCTGCGTTAGTGTGACCGGGGCATGAGAGCGGTGCAGCAAGAGATGTAGACTAAGTACCTAAGAAAAACACAAAATCTGTGATATGGAGATGGTTTGGGTTTAAGAAAACCAATCCATGGCGTTTTGTAAAGTCTGCACAAAGAAAGTAGCTACCAAATCTAGAGGCACAAGCAATCTATTCCACTGCCTCAAACAGCACCCATGCAGTACAGAGAATCCATGAAACGGTGTGGGTCATCGTCAATTAATATCGAGATATATATATATATATCGCCAAAGGATTGAAAAATATTGTAATGAATACAAATCGCCCAGCCCTACTACACTGTAGTTACAGCTGTCACGCTTCAAGCACTGCATGTTTACACACACAAATAAAAACTTCAGACAAGCTTAATTAATGTTTACATGCTTCACAGCAAGTTAAGTACCCAAACAAATTTATCAGTTTACATGAGTTGTATAAGTGTTGAGTTCAAGTCTGAGTGCTGTGGTGGCCTACAGTCTGGATGAGCTATAGTTAATGTTATTAGTTAGACTTGTACCTACCCCGCTATGACTAGTCCAAATGTCTGTTGTGAAAAAAAACCTATTCAACAACTAATACACATTTAAGTGATTAAATATTTCCATTTTTAGTGCAATGTTATATACCCATTTAAGCTTATTACATGCATAAATAAGGTAGGTTGTGCATGCTGTGGAATGTGGACTCAATATAGACAGACAGAAAACGCGCAATTAAGATTAAAATGTGCAAATTCTGTCTATTACTCTTACTACCTATAAGACAGACTATAGACCTGGGGCCTCATTAATAACCGTTGCGTACGCTCAAAACAGGGCTTGAAACTTGTGTACGCCACTCTCTACGCAAACGTTAGGATTTATAAAGACAAACTTTACGTGAGAATGTGCGCATCAGTACGGCAACTTTCACCCATGTGTATGCACATTTTGGAGACAGGAGGATCTGGCGACACCGATGGACAGGCAGTGAATGAAGCCAGATTTCACAGAAATGTTGACGTTGTGGAATGACTGTGAGAAGAATCACTAACAAAGAGCCTCTGCGACAGCACAAACACCCACACCGACAGTGTAAATGTACGGCTTTATGTCTCAAATAATTTAAATGCAAAGGAGCAAAATTATTCTGATGCCAGCATATAGGAGAATAG
>OMOW01116547.1:0-17908 GCA_900312555.1 Lamprogrammus exutus | reverse complement strand
CGGTTAATACTCAAAGTGGGCACTAAAGGTTTTGCATTTGTGGGTGGACTCAGTGTTTTGGGGGGGGGGGGGGTCCGTGAAGACAGTATTATGTGTTCAGAGAGTGAGAGGAAGGAGTTTGAAGGTTATGCCGTCGCTCTGCTCTGCTGTATTGTGGTGAGAGTTGGACGGACAACAAATTCAGGCTGTGATTTATTCTGTTGTCGGTGTTTCACATCCCCCTTCGAAGGAGTTTGATGACAGGATACAGGAGGCATGCGCTAAGTGGCGATAAAGCAGGACGGGAGATGAGTTATGTTGTCGCTATAGAAATTCTTTTTTCAGGCCAAAGAGTTACAGTTCAGCATGACAATGGGGGGGAAGGGGGTGAGAAACGCGATTGAATCATCTTCCTGTTTACAGTTACAAACACCTGAGGTTATGCTGCGAGTTCCTCAAAACAGACGGACCGAGGGAGACGGCACAGATGGATGCATTTTTTTATACGTTTGTCTTAACAAAAACTGCCATTGTACTGTGAAGTCATTTATAGATTGAGTAGTCTAATCGTTCCGGTATTTGGAGTGCGCTCGTGTTGTCTCCGTGTACCGACAGTGACACTTGCACCACACAGAATGTGGGCAGGACGCAGGCGGCGGTCTGGGGGTGTCGTCAGAGGGAGCCAGTGTGGTAAAGCTGATCTTTAGAGAGGAAAAGGCAATCTGACGTGCACAGGAGGTGGAGGAGGAATCACTGAGCGCGTGTGTGTAAAGCTCGGTAAAGTAGCTACATGAGATGCTGCAAATAATAACCGCAAGTAGAGTCGATCCAGTGTTTGTAAGAGTGGAGAGAATCATTTCAGTTAGTCAGCAAACAGGAATTTACACAGCAGTTCACTCAACTGTGCTTTGACGTACAGAACAGGTTTCTCTGTTGCAGTTGATTTGTTTTTCCCTTGACTGAGTGAGTGTGTGTGTGTATATATTTGTATATATGAATATTGTAAATGCTGTTTTATGTGTTTCTGAATGGACGAGCAGCCAGAGTGAGAGGGGACGTGATGAGCGATGAGGGTTTGAGGCTTGTAAAGCGTTGTTTCCCCACCGGGTCCTGGTTTTGAAGTTGAAGCTGTGCTGCACTTCCTCTTTCACACAAAAAGGCTCGCAGCTGAAATCCTGCCAACCTCACGCCAACACTGTTTTCTTCCTGAAGCAGAACGAAGGTTACATGAGATGAAAAGTGAGTCCTTTCCTGCTGAAGTGATCTAATACACGAGGAGGCGAAGTGAGGTTTTTAAGAAAGGGACGCGTGGGAATTGGCCCATTTATGCTCCTGTAACCGATTTCTTATCGCTTGTGCGACGTGTTAGGTGCAGAGGAGACATATAAAACTAAATTAGTAACAATTGCAACACATTCTCAGTTGAATACGCAACATTTGTGTAAAACATAAAATTGACAAAGGCAACGATTAGACCCCATCTTTGACTTTGACTCGAGATTCTCCAGTCAACGTTGGAGTCTTTGACTTGGACTAATCCGTGAGCTCGGTTAGATCTAATGAAGCGGGTCTGTAGCATTCATTTAGCAAAACAATGGCACCGAGGTCGGAGATGAATGAAAGGTCTCTGTGGGATGGACAGGGTAGCTGTTGGGGTTCGTCATTTCGTGCATACTGTGTGTTCAAGCTACACTTTGTATTACGAGGCTTATGTGACTCTAAAACAAGTGGTGGAAATCACTACTGAGTGTGTTCTGGAAGATTAAACCTGGAGATATTGTTCAAAACCAAAACAACTAGATGATTAAAATTTGGTTAAAACATCTGCCTGTCTCATGCTGTTATTATTTCATCTCTGTGTTCTCTAAAGGAATTCTACTGTTGGGTATACCACACCAATAGCTGTTAGTTTAAAAAAAAGGATGGGTGTGTGACTCCTTCATTGAAGCATGAACATGTGATGAGATCATAAGACAAGAGTGCTGACTGCAGATTCTGTGGAGTCTTGAGGAATCAAGGCTTTGCTGCACACGGATGAATCATGGGAGGTTTCACACGTCTGCTGCTAATGTGTAGAATCATGTGTGCTGTGTTAAAATAGTGAAATAAACGGGTACACAACTGCATCAGTGTAAAGTCAACTGTTTTATTTCAGTATTTTCAATAGCATCTAAACATTGTAATAAAAATATCGCCATTTATAAAATAATCTCTTTACATAAAATACCTAAAAAGTTGTCATGGGTAAAGGTGAATTTTCAAAAACTATTTTGTGACAAGGATTCACACAATAAAAATCTGCACAGTTTCTGGCATTGAAGCAGTCTGACTAAGGTTAGTTGTAAATGTCATGACACTTGGTGTTTTGTGAAGCTGAAATGTCACAGTGGAGAGAAAGAAATGTCAAAAATGAGGGGAAAAACATTTATAATGATATAATGCAACATAACATTCACATGACCTTTCACATGAAGAGTCATTTTCACCATAAACTATCCAATAAAACCATTTGTTGAAGTGCAAAATCAGCAACTCAGTCTGTGTAAACGTCATTGGACACAACAGGAGTGTAGAAAGATGCAAAGAGAGATGAACCTGAGAATCTGACGGATTCACGTGTATCAGCGTGTTGTCTCGTTCTTTAAAAGGGGGGAAAGTCTTCAGTCTTTTCCTTTACCCTTTTTCGGTGCTTTGTTGGATTTATTCAGGATCTTCATCAGGTTTTTGGACATGAAGTACGGCTTCTGCACGGATCCATCGTGACGCTCCAAGTCCTCCACTGAGACACACAAAAAGGGCTATTAGGGCCAAGCTGCTGTGCAGTGTACATAAATCACACATTAAAAGTAAAGGCACAGGCTTTCACACACATTTTAAAAAGTGACCCTGATAATACACTCACAGAAGCAGAGGAAGAGTGTATCCACACACATGTTGTACACACTGAAGAATCCATGCGCGATGAGGTAGCTACCAACCACCACAGTCTGAAACAGATGAATGATTAAACAGTGACTCCCATCTATAAATTGATTTGTCACTGATAGGAGGGCAGATTTAACCCTTTAACAATATAATCTCAAAAGACAAGTACGTTATTTCTGCTATATTGCGTTTTGTTACATACAATAATTGGCATCCAGTAGTAGTTGAGTGTTTCAGAGCGGAAGTTGCTGCCTGGGAGTAATATTCGTCCAGAAAAGAAAAAGAAGGTCAAGACGCCTGGAAAACGAGAGGCCAATAAGAAAGACGTGAGCCAGGAGGAAACATATTTTACAAAAAAGCTTGTGTTGCTATAAAAGTTGCTCTGCAAATTCAGCAAAAACTGACTTCTATGACATCACAGCGTTACTTCCTATTAGGGCTTTGCAAAACAAGCTTGAAAACCAAAGTCTCCCCTCGACCTTTTGAGTGAATTCAACACACTCAACGTCTTGGAGCAGTTTTAGTTTTCAAATTTTAGCACCAACGGGAAGGAACCCTGGTGATGTCACAGAGGTCAGTATCCCTGGGTATCCACAGCGCCCCCTATAGCCACAAAAGCCTTCATACAGTTATTTTCACATTTTCACATTAATAGTTCTCCCCTGGACTGGTAAACTGAATTTGATGAGTAATATTGGTAGAGTCCCTTTATAAGTATACCATTATTATAACAAATCTTTACTTGGAGAGCACATTTATGAACAAAATCCTTGAATATTTATTTTATTTCTGCATATACGTTATGAAATGTAAAGATATTAAAATGTCAACACAAAATATTGTCCCCCGGCACAAAAATATCAGCATCAGCCTTCAGGAGCGTATATTAGAGAAAGTGATCTTGGTTTACAACCCATCCTGACAAACAATTCCTTACCCACTCCTCCAACCACTAGCAGCTTCCCAAAAAACAGCAGCAGGTCCGTCACTTTATCGAGCACCACCACCCTGAGGGGAGAGACGGCGAGGGTGAGAGAAATGGTGACACGAGGACCTTAGGCCAGGACCGTAAACACATTTCACGCTATGGGCAGATCATTACAGGAACAACAGATGACCCAGCGGTGCTGAATACACAGACAAGGAAGCCTTAAGCAGGAGTCACAAGACGTCAGGACGAACCTTATTATGTTTCTCATGAGCAGCATAAAAGCATTTTTGGCTGAGACGCAGAAGTTTTTCCCATATATGGCAATCTGTGGTGGAAACAAGATCAGGTGGTTTTAGGAGACAACGTTTTTGTTATGACTACCCTTTGCTATACTTGAATAATAACAATATGTAAGATACAAGGGACCAAAAAGTCTATAATGATACGTTGTGCTGACCATGATGTAAGCGTTCCTGTTGAGGAACTTGATGAATTTCTCCAGACACCAGAAGCAGCACTTCAGGCAGCACATGAGGAAACGTGCACAGGGGTTCTGTGCAGCTGGGGATGAAAACGGAAAAGACACATTATTACTTTGTTGTTGTTTGCTGCCACCATTTCTTTGATTCACTTAGACAGGTGGAAAAGTGGAACTGAAGCTTCAAATTCAGCCTTAATAATCACTGAGCTGCAGTGTGTCCTAAGACTCATAGATGACAGGTTTAAGACTCAAGGGTATAATTGGATAAAGCACACATGGATCTGTTCCTAAAATTAAGACTTCAGATTCATTTAACCAGAGCACAAGTTACATGAATGAAAAATATCTTAAAGGCTGAGAGAGAGAGAGAGAGAGAGAGAGAGAGAGAGAGAGGGTGAAGTGGTTGAATTTCAGCCTTACATCTGGTTTTGTGGTCAATGTACTCCAGGATGATCCTCACTACCTGCACCAGGGTCAGGATCAGAGCACCAAATGCCAAAGAGCCCACGTGGTACCTGATGGTGGAAAAAAACTGATCACGTCTGAAGAAAGTAGAATAGATCACTTTTTTTTTTTTAAACCACTACGACCAACAGATATAAAAGTTCAAACGGCTTTTCTGCCCGAAAAACAGATTCTGCAAACCTGTTTGCTACAGAATAGATAGATAAAAACGATGGCTCATGGTGTCGCATCGTAGAAGTGTTAGACAAACTATTATGAGGACATTGGAGATGATTTCAACTTAAACAATTTACAAGAAACTGCAACAATGTCCACTGTATTGTACAGGTTTCACCATTTTTACAAGGCAAATGTTCAACAGCTGCAATCTGTATCAACCAGCATTATTACTTTTATTGGAAATTATTATTTATAGGCAACCAGTAGAAGACTACTTCCTCAATCTGTATGTAGGTTTAATACGCCCTCTAGGAGCCAGAGTGGGAACTGCATTTGATTAGATCTCCAAGTGGGAAGGATGGAACGGTTTGTCTTAAATTGTTGAATGAAAAACAACCATATTATGGGTCATTAGCTGCTTTTTGGGAAATCAGCCGAGATTAGAATATAATTGAAGTCGACATAAATAAACAATCAAAGCAGCATATGTAAATGTTCTGCATACACCAGCAGCTCTTCAACCTACCTTAGTGTGCGTATGAAGGAGGCAGTCAGGGGGAATGTGGGGATATCGGCTGGTTTGGTGAAGGCCCAGTAGTAGGAGGCAAAAGCCCCGGCCAACGTGCACTGTCCCAAGGCAATGACAAAGTTGACACACCAGAGGAAGGCCACCACGTTGTAGATCTGCAGGTTGAAAATATTCCTCTGGAAGAGACCCTCGTCGTTGTATTTGAGGAAGATGCAGCTGGCCGATGGACAGCCGGGGTAAAGTGAAGAGTGGAAGGTCTGAGGGAAGAAGAAAGATCGGACAGAAACCGAGAAACACGTGGTGAGAGCAGTGAAGAGGATATTTAAGATTTTTGCTCTGGAGATATTTGGTGTTCACTTTCCAGGTCTGTAGGCCCTTGAATGGATCCTTATGATGTTATGAACATTACAATAAGAGCAAAAACATATCTTCTGGATTCCAAAATAGACCTGTGTTATTCTATGATTACGGTAACGCCTTGTGAAAATGAATTTTCTTTGGGTACTATTCTTCTATACAATGTCCTGCATGTATATCTCAACGCAGCATTCTCTCAGCTTATTCCCATTAAAAATACAAATGTTTCAGGGTAAAATGTCCTAGGGAAACACTTTATGAAGCAATGGTGAATATATTTGTGTCTTAACTAATATGTCGAAGTAGCTTTTACAGGCTTTTCAACGTGTTCAGCACAGGTTTATACATTCATCCTCTTGTATGAGCAAATCATCTGCTCGCTCACCTGAGGGTCACACTCCACTGTGCCGTTGATGCTATGACAGTCACTCTGAGAGGAGTTGAGAGCCACAACTCTGTACAGTGGGTTTCCGGAAGTAGCCAGATATCTACATTTACTGTGTTAAGAGAAGAATTTGTACTTTGGAGTGTGGGTGAGGAGTCTTGATTGCCGATGATGAAGAACAGACGAGTGACTCGTAGAGTTACCGTGGTGATGGTTAACATGTTGTAGAGTCTGTATCAGCATATAGTACACTGTGTTACAAACAGAATGAAAGGATACAAAGCAGTGACGCCCCAGTAAGCGATACAGACCAACAGGAGAGCAAAGGTGATCAGGGGGTACAGCAGGGCAGACATCATGTGACCGATTGCCCTGTGAATTACAAATACACAGCATATGAAACCGTCAGTCACTTGCACATCTATATCTGATTTGGAAAAAACCCTTCAGGCCCCCAGAATACCACCAGGACTAAGATGGTAGCAGGTAGGAGTTGTTCCAGATTTCTCTGCGATTCCACCCACCCCTCAGTCTTACAGATTGCTGCTTTCAGGACATCTAAAGTAACAGGCATAGATGTCAGTGAACTCTTATTATATCCAATGATATCTCACTTGCTGGACTCCTGGATGAGGGCGATGGCAATCAGGATTCTGGTCCGCAGGAAGATGATGGTCAACAGAATGATTGCCTCCGCAACAGATATGATAATCACTGAGGGAGAGAAGAGGAAGTGTTGGAGAGACCCAAACAACAACAACAACAGCAACAACAACCTAAAAATGCTTCAGTGTTTTAATACTATACTACTTTAGTCAGACGTACAGAAAGCCAGCCAGGTCTCTTGGACTTGCAGGTAAACTTGAAGGTTGGTGGTGAAGCCAACATTCGAAATGGTAGCTGCATTTTTCTTGAGGTTATCATATTCCCAGTAGCAATGCCATATCCCTGCAAGAAAATGGAGAAAATTGACACAACAACTCAAAAGGTTACCACAAGGACCATAAAGTCTCCTCATAACACAGTGACTGGCCTAACTGACTGCATTCAGAAAGTTCAGAGTTCAAAAACCAAGTGATAAAACCCTAGCTTTAGAACTACATTTCTGAAGTCTTGACTTGGGAAGCACTTGTTCTGAAAAGCTACTCCAGTGAAGGCTTTACCATATGCTCCTGCTCCCAAGACTCCTATGATCAGAACCCACACCATGACCGGGGCTGTGAACCTCAACAGCAACAGGAACAGCATGCTGACCACCATGGCTATCAGCAGACCACTGAGACGGGAGGAGAGGGGTCAAGAACAACAAGACAGGAGTGTAAACGTAGACATGGAAGTTGCAATATTGTGTTCGTATAAGAAGAGATCGAAACAAGAACAAAATATCAATTATTGCACCACAACTGCTACATATAAAAAAGCTCAAAATCTTAAATATGAGGTAATACAGAGACTGTATGGATACTGAACAATAAGTATACCTGCATAAACTAATTTCTGGAGAGCCAATTTATATTATCAACAATGTCTCATAATCATTTCAGTCTGTGTGTCTGCCAGTAGGTGGCAGTGTGTGAGCGTGTGGAAGTCCTCCATGGAAACGCACATGAGAATCCACGGCCATGACGATGCAAAATCCTCAAAGATTCGGACGCCGACCTCCTTAGCATTGAAGCCGTTCACAATGTCCCTGACGAGGACGGAGACAGGGAGACAGTGTGTTAGTAACGGTCCTGCTTTCACACAGTAAAATTGAAAAACAAAGGATTGGGTAAAGAAAATACAGAATGGAGGAGAAAATAAAGTTTTTATCTAAAACAAAAAAGACAAGCACTAAATCTAAAGCTGATGTACTGTAGTGGTAAAGGAAAAGACCCTTAAAACTCTGTTCCACGTGTGAAGTGATGGGTAAATTGGTACATCAATAATTTCCGTCCACTACATCCTTGACGAATAACGTAAAAGCAGCAAAAACTATGGGCACTACGCAAAGAGCAAAATCAGGTAAGTGACTCTAAAAGCCTGCAAGTCCCCCATCAGAGCATTTCACACGTTTTAGGCTATATGGTGCACAAGCAAGCTACAAGAGCGGAGCTACAACTACAAAAAGCTTCTACATTAGCAAAAACTCACCCTGACCTGGTGGTAAAAAGGAGAAAGAAAGAGGGTTAATATGCACAGTTTGAGTTACTATATGCATCTGCTGTATGTATAGGTCATCACTGACACGTCTAATCAGTTTCATACGAGTATGGCTGAGGAGTCTTCCTATATTCAAGTGCAAAGGTTTGTTTATAAGCGTTACATGATGACATCCACTGCAGCTTACCCAGTGCCGTTCATGATGATACTGACTGTGTTGTTGATGGAGGGTAAGTGGGGAACGCTGCCAAAGTTCTCAGGAATGTTGCCCAGTACAGAGACGTCAGGCAGACATCTTCCCAACACTAAACAGCATGGAGATACAAAAACAATTAAATCAGGCTGAAATGTTTTCAATTATAACATAGTGGTAAGTCTCCAGACATTATCCACTTCGATGACACTCGAGGCTGAAATATACGTTGAAACAGTATAGCATGGGTACAAGTACCACCTCAACAAGAGATCAAATCACAGTACAACCTCGTGGGAGCGGTACTGAAACTGATACGCTTACAATGGGAGCATGATACACACCTAGAATGGAGGTACACAGTGTCCATACAGTACAAGCTGAGCTATTTTCAACAACGACAAAAATCTAATTCTTACTTAAATGAGAATAAGTTAAAAAACTATTTTAAACCATTTCTCAGTGAAATCCATTTTATTTGTGAATCATTAGCCACAATAACATTCAGAACAACCATTCATTTCATTTGTTTTGCTTCCTCCTCAGAATATGTCAGTCATCTGGTGTGGCACCAGGGGGAGTTTCAAATATCCAGTGGTACACTTAACGCAGTTTGAGAACCACTGAAATCAAGCGTATAAGCAGTTCCACTCACCAGATATTGTGGGTGTGTGGAAGAAAGGACACAGCTCCCTGTCCACAATCGCTGTGACACTCTGAAGACATACAGCAATCACTTGGTCAGCCACTCTCATTTATGGGTTTCTAAGCTATTATGAAGTTACCACAAGGAATCAAAAGGAGCGTTAACTTTGGTCACTTTGCTCAGCAGGTTGGCGGCGGAACGGCACTCACCAGCTCTGTCGTGGCCAGGTCCAAGGACGGCACGCAGAGGCTTTGGTTGAAAACTTCAGCGGGCGTTTTGATGTAGCCGTCCAGCATCACGGCCCAAAACGTATTGGGGCATTCTTTAACACACACCTGCGAGTAGTGAAAAAATAAATAAAGGACAGTACAGTGAGTGGACCGGTTGCTTTATGAACAACAATAAATAAATAAATGGAGTGCATGCGTCTTTACCTGTTTGGTGGGACACTGTAAACCACCAAGAGCAGCTGCCATTACATTGACAGATGTGGCACACTCGAGAATATTGAAGTAGAACAAATTTGGCAGATCACTGGGAACGAGAGGACAGACAGATTTATTTAGAGTTTTATTAATCAAATGCAGAGATATTATTATTGTTTGAGGGGGAGAGTGACAGAAAGAGACAGAGAGACGAGGGAGAGAGAGAGACTGTGATTACACTTCAACCTAACTCTGAGCGAGATGAGCGTACCTATTAGGTCCAGTGCCACAGAACCACCCAGTTGAGTTCCGTGGATACAGAACATGTCTGGGATCTCCATAGAGCCAAGCTGAAAGTAAAGGAAAAACAGGAATCAATAAAATGGAGATAAGAACATAATAAAATGACGTAAAAGCTAATAACCACTCAGTCATGTTGGACTGTTTCCATTTAGCCACTTGCATTTGAAACAAACAAGCGACTGAGGCATGAGGACACGCTGTCCCTGTATGCACTTTGGATAATTAAAACGTGGATTCACTTCCTTGTCCTCCACCACTGCTCCTCATCTATTTAGGAGCAGAATTATTGTGATAAATCAGGAATACATCCAGTCCTTCATTAGAAACACTGGCCAACACATTTCTCCACTTAACTAAAAACACTTTACTGATCACTACTAAGGAACCATCTCCAATGAAGTAAGCACCTGATCATTTGGGTCACACTATCAGGCTGCCCTATTGACTCAAGATAAGAGCAAAGGCCCTGCGTGTTGGAATGAGGTTGACAACAGAGCAATAAACAACGTGTTCACATGGAAATCAGCCACACAACGTTGAAAACCTATTTCATAGATGACATTTTAACGCTCATCAACAATTCACAGTGAATGCAAACGATAAACAGTGTGGTGAGAGGACGCGCTGAGAGAGAGCCGATCCCTGTATCCTCGGCTGTGTGAGGCGAGGCAGGCTTATTTGTGTGGCACCTTCCAAACACAAGGTTATTTAAAAGTGCTTTACATAAAGTATAAAAAGACAACTGAAACAGGAAATAAAACACGAGGCAAGTCAAAGACATTAACATAGGAAACAAAACAAGGACAGGATGGAGGATGATAAAACAGAAGTAGAAATGCCCTGAAGAGAGTTTTGAGATTATTGCGGTGTTATCAATGAATGTTTCTGCTTGAGTGCTTTTGCAAGTACACTTAAACCAAAGACTTGACCGCCAGTAAAAAATGCCCGCTATGGAAACCCTGCACTGAACAGGTATTGTAAAACTGTCTGCCATTAAGTGCGTTGGACTCAATGAAGCAAGCATTATATTAAGCATTATAGAAAATATCGCAAAAATCCAGAACTACTCCTTTATGGGCAAATAATCACACATTTCTCAATTTGCTTGTTCATTTGGATGCTGAAACTTTATACTTAGGCTGTGGCTAACACGATTTACATAGATCCACGTGATTTACATGCTGGAGCCCTTCAGGAAGACTACAACAAATAAAAACATGCAGGAGAGGGAGTTGAGAAAAACATGTAAGGGTTCATTTAAGACATATTGAATGGAATAAACAGAACTAAGCAAAGAGGACACAAGGACAAAGATGTGGTGATGTCAATGAGGGCATGAGGACGATACAGAGGCCCGTCTTAGCGTTCTTGGGTCACTTCTCACCTAAGATCCCGACCACCATGTAGCCAAGGATGACTGCCATAAACAGGATACAGCAGATGATATCAGTGCAACTTCTGGAGAACAAAATGGAGACACAAACATGTGCGTGAGCAGTCTGAGCTCTGCAAGAACGAGCACCTTGGGGTGACAAATGTGATTCTTTGAGTCAACAGAAACCGAGTAAACAGTTCAGCTTTGAACACACAGATCCACACAGCACGTCGGAAACCCAACCTAGGCTGCGTTGGCTACAGTGACCAATCAGGGACGAGATTCACCTTTTATGTATGGGCCCTGTGAAGTTCTGGTCATACTTAGCAGGCTCTCCTGAAAAAAGAAAACAATGGAATCAGCAAAGCAGATCACAGAGTTACACAAATGGCTTTTAATGCAAAGCAAATTAACATTACAATACGCAGAAGCCAAAATCCACACACAATAACCATTACTGACACAGTGGTTGCGTAACCTGAGTACATTTATCAGTAACTTCCTTGTTTGCACATCTAAGGCAGCATATGAAGGTCAAATTAACAACACTTCATGTGGAATTCCAGAGACTTTAAGAGCAGTATAGTGCTGTTTCTAAGCTATAAAAATTCAACTTTTTATGGGTTGGGTGTTTCTAGATGTTTTACAGTATAACTGTGACAGAGTATTACAGGAAAGAAACATCTCAGTGCTGCTTCCTGGAATGGAGAGAGAGAGAGAGCAAGAGAGAGAGAGACCACTGCAAGGACAAACAAGGGGCGAGGTTGTTGTTAACCTGTTAACCCCACAAAGCACACTGCCTTCCATGGAAACTAACACTGGTTAGTGATGGTGGTGATTTTGACCCAAGTGAGTGATGGTTCTTCGTGTACGATAAAAGAAGCAAGAGAAGAGAATCGGAGTCGCGCCTCTGTATAGAAACAAACATCAAGAATTATTTGAATGAAATTTGAATTTGATATGTAGCTGAAGAAGACGATGGAATCCTGACGCTCGTCTCATTTATCCTCCATTACCTTTGTCTCTAGTGTCCTATTTGACAGGAAATACACAGTTTTTCTATTTTCTCTTTTATTCTTACAGCACAAAGGATTCATATTAGGCAATCCATTGCAAATCTGAACGCAAGAAGATTTCCACATACATCCTGTTGCAGGTGCTGGGTTAAAAAACTGTGCCAATACTTATGTAGTGGAAACACATTCCAGCCAAATGACCCTGATGCAAGTTGTGCAGGTTCTCCTTTGCCGTTTAGTCCCGTACACATGCGACACATGCAAATCTAAACATGGGGTCGATCAGACTGAGTCCCCTGGTGTGGAATTTTGCTGACCAGCTCACTCACAATAAACATTTGTCAGACCTGCTAGACTAATGTTATCCCTACTGACTGTAATTTGAATAGGCGTGAATGGAAACTGTGTCAACAGTGGAAGCAGATTCACCTTAGGCTTTTCAGTAGGATACAAAACAGGATGTCACTGGCCAACATGAGGCTATACCCCAAACATTAGTGCAAATAAGGTTGTTTCATACGTTCTGAATGCTGGTTGCTCCAAGATAAAATCAGAAACTAAATTTCCATGTCTTAGATGTTGAATTTTATGTTTAATGTCTTTGTGTTTCTCTATATTAAGAATAGATTATTTATGTTATATATGCCAATTAATCTGGTCAACAAGATAAGTGGATAATATGAAGGATCATATCAAAACAACAGGCAGAAGACAACCATCAAAGACAACCACATTCACATCCATGTGAAAACCTATGTGATCAGCAGCTTCCAAAAGCTTTATTTATGAAACAAAATGTGTCAGGAAGTCTTTGGAACAAGGAACAAAAGAACCTGTTCATCTGCCTCTTGTAGTGCAGTGAGGATCAAATTTCAGCTGTCAGGATTCTGTCCTCTGTTATGAGTCAATGATGGCCTGGAAACTGACTCAGTGTGTCCCCCTCACTATGTGCATTAAAGCACATAGTGAGGGCACACAGTGAGACAGTTTCCATATATGTCTCATATTTTATGCTCTCATGAACCCTTGAACCCCAGACGTTTTTATAGCTTGGAACAGCCAAATACAGAGAAAAGGGTGTGAGGAGGTCATCACTTGACCTTTGATATGGAGTGACACAAAGGAGTGAATCAGTCTCTATTTTAAGTCTTCTGGCCCATGTTGAGTAAAACATTTAATCAAAAAAAAGACAGAGTGACTTATTCTGGTAACAATTCAAGATTATTAACCAAGGAAATGATACTCGTCTTGAGGGTCTCTGGAAGCAAACTAAATAAATATTACACAGACCCTGCACTTTGTTATACACACCAAACCTGAATCAATACATTAGACTATAACAGAGAAAAGCAAAGAGCGAAAAAGGGACAGAGTTGTGCAACTTAGTGTCTAATAGTCAAAGAAGTGAGGTATGGAACTGATTAGAACTGTCCAAACTGATATTGGCTAAACGTTTGCCGTCAACAGCCATGACAGCAGCTTCATAAATAAAAAGAAGGGATTAACTATTCAAAACATCCATGGAGAGAGGTTGTACATCTACACTTGTTCTTTAACTGAATGTAGTGGAATAACCTTAGAAAAAAAGGATATACTTCACTTCAGATTGAAACTCTTCAGTGTTTCTCTGGCTGAACATTTAGACCTTATTAACCACCCTGGGTTTTCAGGTCAGACGCTGCAGTCTTTCCTCCTGTTACCTAATGCGGAGTTAAAACACTTCTGGTCAATGATTTTCATGTTAAAGGAACTATTAACCTTGCAGCAGCTTGATGGAAATTACTGAGTGTGAGAATGTCACCTCCATCTCAACAGAAAAGTAAAATAAGGTGTGATGTTTAACATATTCAAACAAAAAAAACATGAGCAAATGACAAACAGAAACAGAAGAAGCAAGACGTTTCAACATATTCACCAAATTTCTACTTCCTCATGCTGGCTGGTACAATGCTAGAGAGTCATTATGGAGAACAAATTGCACGTAGAATTACGTGGGATGTTAAATATACAGAAGTGAGGTGGTCATGACACAGTGTGAATTAGTACAGTGTCAACAACACCTCTCATGTCCTCTTTGGCGTTGTTTCTTCTCACAAGCTACCTAATGATGATAGAAATCCAACTTTGTGTTTACCTCCAGGGAGGGTTTGTTTATTGTGGCCTTACTAAACCTCCCAGACTGTCAATAGTCTCATGACTCCATCAATAAGGGAAAATAAGTCAACAGGGATGTTGACAATAAGATCTGCACCGGACAGGACGTGATGCTGGAAATGTAGAGGGCTGGTTTGTATGTTGCAGCAAAAACGGTAACAAATCTGCCAGGACTGAGGAAAAATCTTTTGTCTTGATCAGGACAAAGATCTTTTTTGCAGTGGAAAGAGCAGGCTTGGATCAGGAATTGAAATTTTGATGACTAAATATCATCACAAAGCCAGTAACACATCAGATAATTTTTTTAAATTCCAAAACACATATAATTATTGCCAAAATAGACGTATTCATTCCATAAGAGTCTGTTATTTATATTAATATATTATTTATGTTATATATGAACATTTATTTAGTTAATGCATGCAGACCAGACAGCTAATCTATTCACAATGCAGCAAATTAGAGTTTATGTAATTTTGGAGAAATTAAGTTCAATCTAAAAGCTAGTTATGAGGGTTGATTAATAAATTCGGAGTCTGACAGAATTGAAGGTGAGCTTGGTCTGTATTTTGTTGTTGTTGTAGAAATAATATAAGTCCTGCGGTGTTTTTGCACATCTGCTACATTTAACTTGCTACTTAATGCTCTAAGTTGTACTAGACACCTCTTCCAAAATATGAAGAAAGGTTTTAAATGGAACATAGAGCCTCAGATGATGGGGAGATTTTTTTGGTCAGCCAAGACGATTTGATGATAGAATACAAAGCTCTTCAGCATCATTGACAGAGGTGGAGATTATGTTGAAAAATATATAACTGCAACATATCAGATCTTGAGCTTTCATGCTGGGCTCAGAACTTATCGATCACCCTAACATAAAACGACGCCAGAACGACGTTTGTTTTCTTCCTAATTGGCTGTGTGTCCGTTAAGGCATATACAGTATCAGAACATCATACTGTAACCACTCATCGGGAGTGAACTAGCTCACATATCAGGACACTTTGTCGTGTGTTATCTATTATTTCATTGTTGTTCTGTGGTAGTTATGAATTTGCTTTGCTGCTGTCAACACCATGTTGACACTCAATTTCAACATACGTGTGATAACAATAATATCATATGTATCCAAAGACTAATTAATCTTTTAAAACCAGGAAACAAAATGCCAAAAGACAAAGACAACAATGTCCGAAACTTTATGTTTTTAACAGCGTAGTGAGGCCTCGGCAACAAACACATGTAAACTCACCATACTCAGACTCTGAAGGCGCCGCGGCGTCTTTTTTACCCATTTTCCGAGGAGAGGAGAGGGGAAGAGAGGAGACGAGATGGGGGGAAGCGGTCCCTTCTCCCTTTAAACGCTTTATCCAAACTGAGAAATCTTTCTTTAGTCGGGTTGTAACCAGGCAGTGACGACACGGACGCACCTGCTGAGGGATGCACACCTGCGCTGTGCCAAAGATCGTCTATGACGACAAGGAAGGACTCGGAATCAACGTGACAACTCTCCTCATATTACAACGGAAGAGGGTCACTGCTGAAAAAAGAAAGAGATTTCGAGAATAAAGCCATAATATTTGGAGAACAGTGTTGGGAGGATTGTGAGGTATATGAGCAAACAGGAGAGTCCATCAGCCTGTATGTCAAAATGAAGATTGTGGAGGTGAGTTGGCTTCTCAAGTAAGGAATTCTGGAGCATCACCACCTTTTTTCTCGAAATATTGTGACGTTACCCTCATTACTACGGAAAAGAAGGGGTGACGTAAAGTTAATTAAAAAAATAAATAACGCATGGCCACGCCCTCTTAAAGCATGGGAACGTTGTGATTAACTTGTGGCCATGAGATAATTGTTTTGTGATATCATCCTATAATGCCAAGGAACTGGATCTTCAGGACATCGTGGACACTGATGAAGCTTTAAAAAAAGTTATTTAAACTATAAATGATGTAAAAACATATAATATAGTCATTGCCATGGCGACATGGTGACGTGACGCAAACCCTGACATCACAGGAGTGTCTGGGTGCCGGTGCCTCTTTGCTTATTATTAGCCCACGCCACCTTAAACTCACGATCAACTCAGGGACTTGCTTGTTGCATTTTTTCTGAGCCTGAGCTTTCTTTTAATTAGTGTAATAGACGGGAAGCTCATCTGAAAACCTGCAGATCAGGTGCAGCCAGTATTTCAAACAGTGGCCGAAATACTTATACGTCATATAAAGTCTACACAGCTCTACACACACCGGGTAAACTAAATTAGGTGCGTTCACTTCGGTTGGTGTCTCCCAGCTTTTGATTGGCTAAACACACCTGATCTAGGTAATCAGGTTCATAGCTTAGAATGGCATTTTTAAAGAAGTAGAACTTCAATTGAGTGTTTATACTTTTACAAACCTCAATAGTGAAACGCTCTGGCGTTTTGTGTTTCCATTATGACATAATTGTGGTTACAGTCCGATTACTTAAAAGCTAAAACATTAGTCCATTCATATAATTGGAGGATTTGTCAGAAGTGATTGTTCTGTCATGGAAAACCCTCCTGCATTTGATTAAGATTTCCATTACAATCTGACGGCCACTTTTAGCTGATCCTTATCTTTACCAGACATTTAGGATAATGTTTGCGGTGTAAGAGATTATCTACAGAGTGAGAGGTTTTCGTTTTCTTCTTATCCTGATTTTGCGGTCAGAGCATTCTGCCCCTTGATCCCAGCTGTTTACGGCGCGTTACCGCCACCCACTGTCGATATGTGAAACTGCGCAAACAGCAGTTCTTAGCCGCCAGGATGATGCGGTTTTGGAGAGCCAATTCATACAACAGCCCAAAGCTCAATTAATATGCCAATTTATTACACTAAATGCAATACACAAAACATGTATAAAAAAATAACAGAAAATAAAGCTATAAAATAAAGAATGTTATTCCTAAGGTCTTTACTGAGTCCACCTTGGCAAGAGGTTGACCCATTACTTTATGATCTAAATACATGGTTTATTGGCACATAAGGAAATGTGTGACTCTTATACAGTATAAGAGCAAATACCTAATGCACAACCTTCAACTCCCAATGCAAGAGCACATAGTGATATGCAATAAGCAATAAGCATACTGTATGTAGGATCACGCACACAGGACTCCTCATTTTCCTCAAACGCCCACAAACTTTACACAAGTTAAGGCCCATATACTCTATCAATATGGTAATGGTAAACACTAAAGTGGCAAAATGTCTGACAAAATGATATGGAAATTTCAAGTAGAAAAAACAGCACCATACAAAACAAATAATGTGATGAAAGTCCAAGGTGTATTTGCAATGCAGTACTTGTGTGCATATGTAAAACTGTTAAAAGTTAATGCCAAAGGCCCAATGGGTTTATGCATGTTAAGCATTTCCTAGTAAGGTCATCCCACACTCGGGTCCCAGATCGGAAGA
>OMOW01116544.1:0-16178 GCA_900312555.1 Lamprogrammus exutus | reverse complement strand
ACCCTTCATGTGTTCTTGGTGTAACTGAATGTTGTATTGTGTTTTACGCCGTATGTAACTGTGGTTCGTCTTACTCGTCTGTTTTCAAATGCTTATATTTCTGAATATTTTTGCGTGGTAATAATCTTATGCCTGTCACACGCTGCAGCCATCATGGCGTTCCTGTTTGACCTGAAAGCCTTGGTCGACATGATGTCCATTGGAACTCTGCTGGCCTACTCGCTGGTGGCAGTGTGTGTGCTGATTCTCAGGTGGGTACGTTAATATAAGATATCTGCAGAGTAAAGTATCTGCTGGAGGAGACGTTGCGAGAGAGCTTCCATTCTGTCCCTCAGATATGATGACTGCACTGGTGCAACACACACACACACACACACACCAAGTTACTGCATCACACCGGTGACGTAATGCTCTGAATGCTCCCATTGTATGAACATGAAGGTGTTTACTCGAGTTTCCTCAACCTGTTGGCCGTTTGTCTGGTTGGACCGATGTGACTCTGGACCACAGCCACACGAGAACAGGCACAGCATTCATCACACATCTGTGCATCTAAAGCAGACGTATTTTATAAAGTGAGGAAAATTAGCTCATACACACAGACACTAAAACATTGAATATATTATATTGCAATATTGTTTGGGGAGCCACTTATCCCACCAATCCTCACTTTGCCAAAACTGATTCTTCAGACGGTAAGCAGCCACAGAGCACTCAGCTCCACTCTTTCATACTCTAATGTTCTCTCCATCCTCAACATAAACACATCGTATCAAACACGTAATCTTATCTATAAGCGTAAAGTCATTTAGTTGTTTTTTCCCAGGCTAATTCAGAGGTTCACACATGTAACACCAGCTGCATCCATCAGATCCTGATGGTGGAGTAAATGTTCGATCCTCCTCTGTCACAAACTGCTCGAGCATTCAGTGATGAACCAAACGACTTAAATTATGTTTATTGTGCCCTTCTACTTTTGGGAGATATTTCAGCATTGTCATTGCATTTCTGAAACTAACTTTTTCACAAATGAACCTGAATGTGTTTTGTTTTTTTCATCGACTGATTCTGATTTTAGTTTTCATTATGAATTTTCTCTTTGTCTCTTATTCTTTCAAACGTCATGTATGCACCTTGATGCGACTGAAATTTCAAATCGAAGTGTGCTTGCTCAGAGTAACGCGCCTAAAGAATGTGACTGTCAGCGTGAGCAACCTCTGCATGTATTTACTCTGCAGGTGGACTTGGCTTTTACTCCAGTTAAGCAACACGTTGTGTATATTTGGAGTACAGCGAACCAATCAATCTGCACACATGAGATCAAAGCACAAAACACAAACATCTTGATAATAAAGTTAGTTTGAATGCAAACAAGCCTTACTGGAAAGAGTTGAAGACTCGATCCCCAGCGCAGGAATAGTGTTGCTTTTGGACTCCTGACCTTTAACCTTGCTCCTCCAGGTACCAGCCAGATGGCTCCCTGGAGCAGCGGGCCTGCAACAGCAGAGACTACCTGTCCTCTGAAGAGGGCGAGTCGGACCTGACGGAATCAGAGTCTCACCTCAACATGCTGAAAGGGGGGGGCTCCACCCTGCAAAGCGTCCTGCACCCCCCGGCCTCACCCTCAGAGCACTCTTCCTCTGTGGTCAACCTGGCCATCGGTGTACTCGGTACGTTCAAAGCAATGAAAGGAAAAATCACAATACGATAATTAAGTTGATACTGTAATAAGGCTGAATTAAGTGTGTGTTCTCAAACTACAGTGCTGTTGGTGTGTGTGGTCAGCTATCTCACCACCTACCACATTAATAACATCATTGGCGTGGAAGCGTGGATTCTGGCGGCGCTCTCCGTGTGTCTCCTCCTCTTCGTCGGCTGCGTCCTCATGATCTGCAGGCAGCCTCAGACGACCAAGAGGGTCTCCTTCATGGTGGGCGCCAGCTCAGGGCCGCGACATTTAACGAGGCCGATCCGGCAAAACCAAAGCTCACGATCTTTTTGTTTTTGTCGCCACCACAGGTTCCCTTTTTGCCGTTTCTGCCCATTCTGAGTATATTTGTGAATATTTACCTCATGGTTCAGCTGAGTGGAGACACCTGGATACGTTTCTCTGTGTGGATGGCTGTGGGTGAGTGACAGAACCATTGACCTCTCACTTAACCCCTCTGAACGTTGATGGTCCACAATCCACATCTTAGCAAACCGTAACCAAACATTGCAGGTCTGTAAAGCTTTCCCGTCTCATCAACAAGCCAAAATTATCCTAACACCTCTTTCTGTTTCAGGCTTTCTGATCTACTTCGGCTACGGCATGTGGCACAGCGTGGAGCGCCAGCACCATCGCCAGCGCCGACGCCAGGGTCCTCCAGGCAGCACGCAGGAGCACAGCAAGAACAAAAAGGAGAAGCAGGGCGTCACGGGCACGGGAGCAGGAGAACAGGAGCGTTTCATCTGCCCAGAGAAGACCAGTCAGTGTTAAAGTTTACCAGGTCAACTATAGACCACGCGAGGCCACCAGGCGACACGGTGGCCCCCGGGACAGCTACGCCTTCATGTATATACAGCTTAACCACGTGTGCCTCAGTTAGAAACATTCACTAGCCAAAGGCAGCATCAGTATTCTGTATCAGCGCTCGCACGATAGGGAGCCGCTGGGTCTCCACCACGGATGGCGGTCACGTGACTGTCCATCGTGCAGTGCGGGGACCAAACTGAGAGGACAGGTAACACACTGGAGGGTGATGTTCATTTCCTTTAACACTGAAGCGGTCGTGGCAAGACCGCGGCAAAGCTTTTCTAGTTTAGTCATTTCCGTTTTTAGGTTGTGTGTTCAGTCGTGTTTGTCCGTCTGTCCTTCTGTCTGTTAGCAGGATGTCTCAAAAAGTTGCGGTTTCAATGAAACTTGGCGTGCAGGTTGGACGCAATCCGGGGAAGAACCCATTAAAGTTTGGTACCGGTCGGCCCTGTAATTACCACTTTTTATTACCACTGTTTTGGCCTATAACTTTTAAAATCGTAAGACATAGAATCAAAATTCTATACGCATTCCGTCCATATAGGCCACGCCCATTTGCATCTAGTTTTTCTGCCATTTTCATTTTTTTCTCCCCAAAACATTTGAGTCAGCTTACAAAACATTCTACATGTGGAATGTCTGGACCGAGCCAGACAAATGTTTCATCGTTGTTTTTTTGAGATTCTTCACCGTTTTGCTATAATTGGCTGCCAAACGTGAGTGGGCGTGGCTCATTCTTCTCAAAGTGCTGTATGTCATGAATGAATCGACCTGATGGTGGCGCTATGACAACAACAGTTACATTTTGTCAATAACTTCGGAACCTGACATGGTAGAATCAAAAGTGTCTTGGTTTGTCAGTGGGGGAGGGGAGGGGGTGGGGGGGCGATCATGGTCAAATTAATAACCTGCTAAATGTCATCATTGAGAGGTGGAGTCATGATTGCGGGACTACTCTGCCATGGCGGAGGTATGAGCTCGCTGAGTGCCTTCTAGTTGAATATGAAGTCTTTGTATTCAGTATTATGGTGTATATATATACAGTATATACATATATATATATACATATATACATATACACATTATGCCCCAGTATTATGAGTAATATTAGCTTGTTGTGAAAGCGTTGCTGTCAATCAACAAGTCTGAATATACATCAGCACTATTTTGGGCATAAAAGCTCCATATGCTTACATACACATTGTTATTATTAGGAGTTAAATTTAGAATCTCGCTGTATAATCTGTGGCACTCTGATGTTTTTGCGTGCACGTACGTGTGCTGATGAAGGCTTTTTTGCGTCTTTAGGTGTTAAGTCTTCGGTCTTTGCTGTCGTCGTCGTCGTGTCTCGTCGGGTGTTGTTATATTTCGTGTTTTCATGTCTTTCTTGAACGTGTTACACTTATGAACTGTTACCATTGCAATATGAGGATTGTTTATTATTTGTTACAACATTGTACTCAAAAACATTTTTTTTGTTTCTGTCATTACTCTGCTGGAGTCGTTTCTTGTGTTATTTTACTGCAGTCGTTCATTTATGTGATTTTCTTATGTCTTAACCAGAGATATTTGCCTAATTAACTTGTTTATGAAGCACAATGCATGAATTACAACAAAAACTACCATAAAAAGCTCTATTTTGCCCCCAAAATGTAGATTACCTGGAGGTATTTCAACGCTCTCTTCAGGTTTT
This sequence comes from Lamprogrammus exutus, assembly GCA_900312555.1. NCBI lineage: Eukaryota > Metazoa > Chordata > Actinopteri > Ophidiiformes > Ophidiidae > Lamprogrammus > Lamprogrammus exutus. The sequence continues at coordinate 11,970 of OMOW01116544.1, read as the reverse complement.
TGTCTTTGTAATGTTGTTTCATAACCGGTTTGGAGAGAATTGCAAAAATGGTACAGCGCATTCTTTGCCCTGCGGCTGGTAGGGGCCACTGGTATGAAAAGTATGGCTCAATGAGCTTTAGTTTACAGTGAACTCTTTCACCCTTTGATCATTCACCAGGAGAGTTTTACCCAACCCCGCTGATATGAAGATGGTCTGCATTGTTAGGATAGTGAGGCTCTAGATATTGGTAACCGATCGATCAGGCTGTGCATTGTGGTTTTCTGAGTAAATGTGGAGCAAATTTAAAGGACGAGCTCACCAGGACTGACGCACGTATTCACCTAAGTGTTTTGAAACCTCTGCATGCACCGTGTAGAGTCTTCCAGCAGGAATATGGGACGAGCGTTTCATAGTACACAAGAGTAAAACTAATGTATAACAATGTGACATCAGATGTTCTAACCCCACAGGCAAATGCAATAAATAGAATTTCCAGTATGTCCAGCGTTTAGGCTTTGATTTCTAATAGTAAATAAATCACACGCATCAGTCATGAAGACGATGAAGGCACTTACGGGAGTTTTTCAGTGACACTCGTCAAAATATGTAGATTGTAATTTCATGACTGTCAACTAAATAAACAGTATAACTGAGGATAAAGGGTATGGATTGATGGAATATCAGTACCTGAAATGAATCGAATGGAACCTGGGACATTTCTGACCTGCATTCGTCACCGAAATGTTGTACTTTTTGTTTTGAATTTATGTGGCCGTATAGTTGTTAATTCAGGCTACATCACCCTAACTCTAAATATGTATAAACGTTTTGGGAATGCAAGTCAGAAATGTCCTTCAAGATTGTAAAACCTACTTGTACACTGCCCCCTATGGGCTTTGAGGCATGCTGCACATCACAACAGCTGTTAATCATCAGTTACCTAGGTTACGTTTCTACATACGCATCTGTTGATTTGTTTGTTTGTTTGTGAGCACGATCACTCAAAAAAGCTTCTAAACTGATTTTTGGCCAAATTTGGAGTTAACGTTCTTTCTGGCATTTCGTTAGTTAAGCACATAAACTCAGTCAGTGAAGGAGGCTTTATGTTCGCATGTGGTTATTTTTGTTTGTTTTTAAATTTCTGGGTTTGATATTTCAAAAATTTGGTCTACGTGTCTGGTGGCAGATTGAACCTTAAAATACAAAGTTCAGGATTTAAAAAAAATTTTTAGATGTGTGATTTGGTCCTGATCAGGATCCAACAGACTAACGTATATGCTCGTGCAACGTGCACATCAATGGAATTGCTGCATAGTAATTTATAGAGCATAAACATGCCAAAAAAAACATTAATGCGTAGCTGAGTTGTTGCAAAGTTTTTATGTATCTTTTATGGTTACTGTGATTGATGCATAAAATGTTGCTTATTACAGTCGTTAACGTCTCTTTAGGCCTCTTGTTCGGCCTCTTGTTCGGCCTTGGTGGAAGTATGATCTTTAGGTAAATGACCTGCTATGACATCACTAATTGGGTTGAAGAGTGGAGGTGGAGGGACGAAATGGAACACAATATTGATTGATTAGGTGAGGATTGCCCTTTAACACCAGAATGATTTACACTCGGGTCCAGCAGAGGGCGCCACAGCCTTCTGTTTCGGGCCTCTCTGTGTGAGGAGGGGGTGTAAACAGAGGGGAGCTGAACTAATTTTCCCTCTTCCCCTCCGAGCGTGAGGAGGATGGAGCTGGAGAATCTAAACTGGGCAGCTGGAGCCCACAGAGTACCAGCGCAGCAGCAAGTCTGACCTCCTCTCAGAGCCTCGCTGACCTCCCTGGCCCTGCGGAGCACCTCAACCCCTGAGACCACCACCAACTAGAACACCATGAAACTCTGGGTCGTGCTTTGCCTGGTACTGCTCTGGGTGGAGCTCCAAAATGGTGAGTAGGAGTACGACTCCACATCTGTCTCAGTTAGATTCCCCTGTAATCTGGAAGCAGAGGGAGGATTAGATAATCTGAGGTTGTGTAAAATGCATTCACAAAGAGGTAAATCTCATTTATATGCAGAAAAGACTCAGTGTTTATAAATGATTTTTATCCTTCCTCAGGGATACCTGAACACCAATCTATAGTATCTGCATTGTAGACAGAATATGCAAAGAGTAAAAGACGTAAGAGTTGTGTGAAGTTTGAAGTTGTGTGAAGTTGTGTGAATGTTTCTGCAGAACAACTCAAAGCAGCTGCAGTCGAGACGAGGAGCAGGCGTTTCTAATCAAGCCGCCTTCATGCTGACCTTTTCCTCTTTCCTCTCCCATTATGATTCAGCACAGAGGAATAAAGCCTGAAAATTTAGTTTACATTACAAAGTGACTGCTTTTGTTTTTTAATCATGTTTTTTCTTTCATGGTTTATGTGTTCTGAGTCCTGTGAGGACAAAGCAGAGCGAGTTAGTGAAAGAGAGAAGCTGGCGTGTGGACATTTTGTGCCAGTAATAAAGACTTTGTGTTTCCTGTTCGACTGTTGATGCAGCTGGGGGAAATACTGAGTGGATCTCCAGATGGGCAAACTGCTGCTCACCACCAGCCTCAGACGCGTTATGACCTCTGCACAGGAGTACTTTTGATTCATTATTTGCTCCTTTATTATAAGATCTATTATTTTATCTAGATTTATTGCTTTGTTCTACCTCTTTTGTGGATATTTTAGAATGTTTTCATACCTGTTTTAATCCTGTTTTACTCTCCCTTCTTATACCTTCTTATGTATTTATTTTATTCATCAATCGATTTGTTTTGCTCTCATCTCCAATTAATGGAAATTTTAATTATTATGCAAGATTTATCTTCATATTCTGTTTTTAATGTATTATTTATTTATTTTATCTCTATTATTCTTATATTTATTCATATTATACAGTATTTGTATTGCTTGCCAAATTTAATTAAATGTAATTAAATTTAGTGGTGGCATTTTAATGATGGATCAGCAGTGCTGTGAGTCCAAGGCAAATTTCCCTAAGGGAACTATAAAATATATCGTATCTTATTCATTTGTTAATAATAATTACTTTTATTTTGATGACTTTTATCTCTGCATGCGTTGGTTTGCTGTGCAGCTTTGTTTTTGTTTGTCGATGAAATGTCTCTAAAAAGCACTTTGAGTTGTGTTTCTGTATGTCATAGAAATGTTAATACGAATCAAATTTGATTCATGATTGATTATTTGGAGGTTGTCAAAGGTCCAGGGTGGATGCAGTGAGTGATAGACATATAAGTTTAAAATGTGTTAATGTGTTAACGGCAGAAGTTATTAAACTTGTACACAGACGCTGTGATGTGATGGACGCTGATCTCAATGTTCTTCAGTGAGTTTGCTGCAGCTGTTCACTCACTCATGGTGGTTTCATCTCAACCACGGGCCAGAATCTTGTGAACGTTTGTTCCTGGTCCAGATTAAATTGTATTTCGGTCCGGCTCTGGACTGGAATCCACCTATTGAGTATGTGAACTTTACCTTCCCTCCTCTGTGTATCCAGGTGCCTGCCAGCAAGTCAAACGCAGGAAAGACGCAGGAGAAAACCGCATCAGGCCAGGTGGGAAACGGGTGAAGGTGCGCATCCCCAAACTGAAGGATGGAGGAGGGCGAGGTCAATCCCTGCTGACACAAGTGCTGGATAAGGGCAACTTCCTGCGCCTGGGCCAGAGCACAACTTTGGTCCCCGGGAGGAACTTGGAGCTACGCTGCAAAGGCAACAACATCGGCTGGTCGTACCCTTCATACCTGGACACCTTCAACGACTCTCGCCTCAGGTGACGCCTCATCTGTTTCTCGGGGTATACGTTTAATGTGATTACCTACGTGAATGTTTTATGTTTGCTTCCTGCCTGCAGCATAAAGCAAAGCGACAAGTACAGCCAGCTGATCCTGACGTCGCCCTCTGCTGCTGACACAGGGCATTACAGCTGCTGGGTGGTGGTGTGTGATGGCACAGAATGCGAGAAGGATACAGAACGCATCTACGTGTCATACATCTATTTCATAGGTGATACATGATACATATGCACATGACACTAAACGTTCTCCAAGTACCACTGGTGGTACACGTATCACAGTTTGAGAACTACAGGCTTATTAAGTTTTCATAATCAAGTTGTTAGGTAAGATTAAGCGTTAATAAAGAGATTAAAGTTGGGGCTAAATCCCTTTATAGGTACTCCTTACTTTAAACATGAGCATCTGACACACTGATCAGCTGACCTGTGTTGATCTGACGTAGGAATATGCACGTGAGTGATTCACACCACGAATCTTCTCCTCTGACCAGATAAGGACAACCTCTTTGTCCCCTCCGCCATCCACTTCGAGATTGTGTACCTGAGGCCTAACAAACCTGCTGTGGTCCCCTGTCGAGTGACCAACCCTCAGGCCAAAGTGTCTCTGCACAGGGAGGTCCCTGCAGAGGAGATCCTGGCCAATGGGACGCTGGTAACCTACGACCCCACCAAGGGATTCGTCCTGCGGAACCCCAGTCCAGACTACCAGGGGGTCTTCTACTGCAAGGCTGTGACCAGGGGCACCCCGCAAGTCTCCACCAAGTACCAGCTGCTCTACGTGGAAGGTAGACACACACACACAAGCACACACACACACACGCACACACACACACACACACACACACACACACACACCACTTCACTAAGACCAAAATGATTGTACGATTGTTTAGTCTCATTACAACAGCTCGAGCAGTGCATTTAATATTTAGTGGATTCTGAATTTGTTTAAGTGATTACTGCCAAATTAATAGAAACATCAGTAAATACACTTATATTACTCGTCCAGTCTGAGTTTAGACAATGTGAAATAGTGCTAAAGAAAACGATTATAATTGCAACGGAAAAATGCTGCGTCTGTTGCTAAGGCCTAAAGACTAATAGGGTTGTTGCTAGGGTGGGTTACGGTGTCATCGTTATTTGATGCATACACCATATGTTGCATTTAGTTGTGGGAACACAAACCCTTTTCCTGTACCTTTAACTATCACACACCATATAACTCGTTACCTTATGGTTTTAAACGTGCCAAGAGACACAATGAGAGGCGGTTTTGCTGAGTCATGAATCAAACACTGGCGACTTCGCTTCATCAGCTTCCAGGAAAAGTGTGTGTATTTCAGAGCTGTCAAAAGCTCACATCTCGCCGCCGCTCGTGGTTTATGTGGATGCTCGCGAGTGAAAATGGAAAACACCCAGTCTGGATTTTACAGCTCAGAGGAGGATCAGAGGTGGATTTATGGAACGGAAAGTGTGTGTGGTTTAGGTGAAGTTGATCTCCGGGGGTGTGTTTGAGTGGCAGATGGAGACAACAGAAGAGACGGATGGAGGTTTGGTTGATCGGGGCTCATGTTTTGCAGATTTCTACGTTCTCATTTTCGTTTAGGGTCTATTTTGAAAAATTTGCAATGCTTTAATGTGCAAATAACACATACATGGAGCTCTGGTGTGAACAATAAGCATAACATGTCTATAACTATGGGCGATAACTGGAAATGTAACAAGAGTACTGACAAATCCAAACAGAGCAAACTAAGCACAAACACTCCTGTTCAGTTCCCAGTGGACCCCCGTTTGTGAGCCTGGATGCTTCTCCTGAGTCTGTGAGTGGAGGCGACAACATCAACCTTACCTGCACCGTGCTGGGGGAGCCGGAAGTGGACGTGAGCTTCACCTGGACTTATCCTGGTCAGGTGAGACGCCAATGCCAACGCTTTAAAGTTGGCGCCAAACACTATGAAATGTTCTGCTGTGGTATGTGTCAGTTTAGTGTTTTTATTATCCCAAAAGAGGAATTAATTTTGCAGCCAAGGGTAATAAATCTCCATCATACCCAATGGTTACAAAATGGATTCTTCCAGATATAAATAGAAGGTCGCTCCTGTGCCAGAGGTTCAGTTGTTGCATTTTTGTTTTCCCTAACCAGTGTGAATGATGGAGAAATCATTCCTTACCCCGACTGTTTCCAAGAAATAATGTAATCCTATAAGGTCACGATTGATTTAATGGTTTTTAACGCGTAGGATCGCCGGCCCGTTCACATCCAAAGCTCGTGGAGGCTGGTCAACAGAGGCATGGGCCGCACCACGCGGATCTCCCAGAGCGTCGTGACCATAGAGGACATGGAGACCATCGACTTTGGGAGCTACGCCTGCGCAGCCGAGAACCGGCACGGGCAGACCGTCGTGACAATCAACATCGCCTCCAAATAGCACAAGCATGGCCGCCTGCGTTAATGGTCTGGGCAATGTTTGGAGTGCAACTTACGTGTACGAGACCAGACAAATCCAGCATGTACATAAGCAATAAAATGTATGTAATTGCAGATTGTTTTAACATAATAAAGATTTGCTCCTCTTCTCCGTTGTCGTCCGTTCACTTTCATCGGAAGCAACACCAGGTAGAAGTCAATGCTACTTCAGGGACCGTGGAAAAGGCACACTGGCAGAAAAGAAAGCAAAAATCAATACCGTGTCACTTATATGCTGGACTGTGATACATTTTACTACACCAGGCGTAAGATTTAGGTGGCAAATTAATTTTTACTGCACCTTTAACACTCACAATGGGCATCATGAGCTTTTGAGAGCAGAGTGGCGCAGAGGAAGCATGCTGGGCCCATAACCCAGAGGTCAATGGATCAAAACCATCCTCTGCTAAATGTGAATAAACTAAATTGTGAAGTTATCAAATTAATAAACTGCATTGGCAAAGGTCTGTTATGTGTTCTGTCCTTGGTCTATGACAATTACAGCACAAGAAACTGATGCATATTTTAATACCAGACATTGACTGCAGATGATTTGTAAGGACTCCTCCTTTGGATCGTACATGCTGAAGTTTTGGGGGAGTTCGTCCTCGTCTTCCTCGAGACTTGGCTGGTGTTTGCAGCGTGACCTTTTTGTGTTTCTGTGTTCAAAAAAGGGGCTAAATGTGAGTATTTCAAAATAGCAGTTGTCCACCTTGGGAAGCTTGCTTGCTCTGACCAGTCAGTAGTGTTCAATTTTAGGAACCTCAGGACAGTTTCTGCTTTGAGGGAGGAGCCAGGAAATGTTTCGTTCTATCATTCTGGGACAAAAGTGGGTCCTGATTTACTTGGTGGGTAAGGAAGGAAAGTTCTCCAGTTCCTGAAAAGTTTCCAGAGTTCATGAAAAGGCGTTTTCACGGAGCTTTTCCTTCCTAATCTCCAAACCTGCTAAAGTTGGGAAAATCAGCTTGGCAAAATGCAACGATGAAAAGTGGTGGACATAGCAAATATTGAATAATTTCATCTTTGATTAAATGTCAACACGGTGAAAAATGCACATTAACGAATTAGCAGTGATAAGTTCATCTAGTAGATGAGTCAGATGTTCGGAGCCATCACATCAAAATAACAGAAGCGGCGTAAATCCTCAACTGCGTGTTCACACAAACATCACAGTTAACCTGTGCGACACATTCAGATTAAATACTAGCGCTGCAGAAGAGGACAGCCGCCATCAGAGTGATTCTGGGTTTGTATGTTGCTGTAAAAGAAGAGAATTTGGTTTGAAGCTGAGCGGCGTGCCAGGCTGACGTCCTAATACACTCCGTATGTGGAATGTGGTCTGCAGGCCAGATATTATTTTAGTCCAACGTGATACACTTGCTGCATTTTCCACTTTTCCTTCACAACAATAACTTGCTCAACAGTCTCTGGTTATAGTTTTGAAGACTTATTTCTTAGGATATGAGTGTTTGTGCTTCAAGAAAACATTTAAGGGAATTTATTAAGCAGATCTGACTCACAGGCGCAACAACCAAGGTTATTAATAGGAGCTCCACTCAACCCAATGAGGTAAAATAGTGGAAAATGTAGAAACGTCTTTAATCACACAGTATATATAGAGAACAAGAAAGTTCTAATTCCCTTATTAGGCCCCTTTGAGGTAACCGTAAACCACCTTAACCTTCAATCTTCAAGTACTCACTGGATAGATGTATCGCCACTGTCCGTCATATTTAATACAATACTTTATTAATTGCATATTTCAAACAGGATCAAAACACCAACAGTCAAATCCACACAAATACTGGAGACATTTCCAAGACGTCCAACTCTCAAAAGCTTTTTCTCGTCAATTCTTTGCAATAGACCCCAACTTTAAAGCTGCATTAGGAGGGTTCAGTAAGGGGTGATTGCCAAGACGTCCAAACGCATGCACAAAGTCTTGGATTGGTCCCTTGGTCGAACAAACATGAAATACAAACATTAGCGGCCACAGATTATAGTTACCAAACCCATAAACTGTCAACCTAGATGAAAAAAAACAACCCCAACCCTTAACAAAATAACCTTTATAAAAATGTCAACATGCATTCGGTGATCTGAACGACAGGAATAAAACTGTGGAGCAACAAATAACGTAACGGTGCAAGATGATGTCATAGGCAGATTAAATAGAAACGTGCCCTGAGGGAAAACACCAACAAACCCTCTTTTAGACTGCAGGGCAACATCTGAGCATAGATACACATATGCAAGCACGTGTTTTACTGCATGTATGTGTGTGTGTGTGTGTGTGTGTGTCCAGCATCAGACATTACAAGCCTCTGGCAACAACAGTGAGTAACAAAAATAGTGTATCATCACATAGAAGTCCTGAGATTTCCCTTTTCCCATCCATAAAATCAGACAAAGAAGGCAAAGAACAAGGTGGCCTTGCTTATTAAGTGCTCGTGTGCAACAATGTCATTTTGTTTTACAATCTCTAAAGTCGTCTGTACAGCAAGTGTGAGAGTTCATCCAGTCCTGAAGGAGCCAAGGCCAGGGTGTTGTGTTGCTAAGCGACAGAAGAAACAAACATGGCTCTCAATTCCAGAGGGACAACTCTGTCTAAACGAGGACGGTCTGCTTCCTGGAAGCAGGAGGCCGTCGTTATCTGGGCGAGACGGGCGAGCTGGAGAACAGGGCGGAGCTGCGAGGCGATTGGAGACTGAAGGAGTGGGAGGGGGAGGTGGAGGTGGGGGAGACCTTGCGTGGGCTGCAGAGGTCGCCGTTGTGGAGCTTCCACAGCAGCTCCTCGTTCTCCATCGACAGACGCTTGTTCACCTTGGACTCCTGCTGAAGGGACTGCTGCAGCACGGCCTGCTCGGTGGACAGCTGCCTGTGGAGCAGCAGCACAACGGACCAGTCAGAAACGCTCGCAACCACGAGACACGGAAATATCACACGAAATCCAACCGTGCTGCAACAAATCCCATCTTTGTGAAGCCTATGATGTCAGTACATTTACATGCACTTTAAAATGATTAAAGCAATGTGACTGCAACTGGCACGATTAAAAAAATTCTTCCTCCGTGTAACAAATCAATTTAAAATGGCAAAATTGAGGTCTAAGGCACGTAAACATCGTAATCAGAGTATGCAGACTCGCCTCGTACTGCGATTGAGCAGCGTCTCGTGTTTACTTGGGAGAGCGGTGGAGTCCTGTGTGGTTGAATCCCTACGTGTGTACAGCTCAATCGCATTTTAACTTTAATCCATGTAAGGACAAATACTCTGAGTATTAAGTGCATGTAAAGGTATTGTGTGTCCGAGAGATGATTCACCTCCATGACCACTTTTGAGGGAGTATTTATAGCCAAGCTGGTGATCGCTGCACGCACCACTGTGGTTGAGTGATGTAGAAGCATAGATTTCGTGTAACATCTTACCTCGATAGTGCAGCGTGTCTCTCCATGCGAGCTTTGAGGTCTTCGTTCTCCTGCTGGACCTTCTTCAGGCTCTCATCTAACTTCACAGTTTTCTCTGTCTGAAACGGCACGATTAAGAATCAGTTTAAGTCACGAGCGCCGCATGTTTCAGTGCACAGAAATCCTTCTCATCTGCTTCAAGGTCTCACCAGTTTGTCTATTTCCATTAGCTTCTTCTCTTGGTGGTGCAGCTGTTGGTTTTTGATGTCCAGCACCACTTTGAGGCTCTCCAGCTCCTGCTCCAGATACAGGGTGTGGGCGTCCTTCTGGGTAGAAAAGCAAATTGTGCCAAGATGTCAAAATGTCAAAACCGAGCTCATAAATACAGACGGAGTTTCTCCTCGCCCCATAAATGTCATGTGGTCATAAATCCAGAAGCAGACAACAGAGGGCGCCATGCCTCACAGAGAGGAAAATCATTGCTCTGGGAAATACCCTCTTTGGTATTTAGGTATAATAAACAATGATTCACCCAAATTAAACACGTAAATAATGTTTAAACAACATGTGCTACACTGCATGACGTTAAGTGTTTAAACTGGCCCAAGCGTGGTCAATATGTAACAGCGAATCAGAAGTGGGCGCCCCGGTGAGTCTGCTGCTCTCTCTCATTGTTGATCTATTTATAGGAGAGATGGTATCAAGTGGCGGAGTAATGTGACTTATCTCGATTACTCCGCTGCGCCGGGGCAGAGGGATGAATGGATGGAGCAGCCACTTAACACTGATTAGGAGTGATGGGCCAAACTGTACCGCAGTGCTTCTGGGAAAATTAAAAAATCTGCTTCCTGCGTGGAGGAGGGGCAATGCTGAGGAGTTTAACCCACTCCAAATCACTTTATCATAGTGGTCATAACAGAGGTATTTATGAGTAGCCTGTTAAATTACTTACAAATGGGAAACATTAAGTGTTTCGTTTGTTTTGGTATGATATCATGAGATGTTTGTGAAGTGAGCTCTGCTAAATTAAGAGCACCTGACTCCTTTCTGCCAGCTCCTTCCTCCTGGTCTCCTCCACCGTTAGCTTCTCACTCAGAGTGCTGTTCTCCACGGTCAGCTCCTCGATCTGTCCCTGTGGATGAGCAGCACAACAAACTCACTGAGCAAACTCTGACACACTGGCTCACTGCACAAGTTGTCCACGTGTCAACTGTTTTGCGAGAATCACTTTAAAACAGGGAGATCGTGAAGCTTACAGATAGCGAGGCCTCCATGTCTCTCAGACTTGTGTCCAAAGACTCCAGCTCCTGGTTGTGAACTTTCCTCAGCTCTGACGACATGAAGCAGATCAAAACATTATGCAATCAATAAAAAATAAATCAGCTTCAGAGATTGGATGTGGCTTGAAGTTGTTGTTCCTGCGCTGTTCGCTCACCTTCAAGTGAGTCTTCATACTGCTGTTTGACACACTGCAGCTGCTTTGCATGACTGGCCTCCAGCTCCAGCTTCATGGCCTCATGATTGGCTTTAAGCTCTGCCACCTTTCAAAAGGAACGCAGGACATAAATGTAGGGTGATGTTAAGTCACATCAAGTAATGACACCTTAAAACTAAGAGGCATTGTCTTCTGAAACACAAAAATATAAAGCATTCAAAGTAATATTGACATTTTTGTTGAGAAAAGTACAGCCTTTGGTCCTAAAACAACCTTATAATAACAGTGACAGAGCGAGACCATGAAGGGCTCTGCTGGTGTGTGAGCGTTACAGAGAATCACCAGAATAAAAGTAACACTACTGGTAAATGTCTTAAGGTCTAAATGTGTCAAATCTAAACTCATCACTATTACTAGAGACAGAGGTGGCCGGTGAGGAAATGGCTCAGAGTGCAGCTTAAGAACGTCGACAGTGCAAACCTCCATCGCTGCTGCATTACGCTCAAAGGAGCTGTTAAACCCCGAAGAACCCACGCCGACAATATTACATTAGTGTTAAAGTTTAAGTGATACTCCACCTAAAGCAGAGGTGACTTGATTATGTTAGATAGATAGATAGATAGATAGATAGATAGATAGATAGATAGATAGATAGATAGATAGATAGATACTTTATTAATCCCGAGGGAAATTCAGGTGTCCAATAGCTCACTTAACAAAGTACAGTACAACAATGCACCAGAAAATAGGAGGTAAGACAGTAAAAGAGGTAAACACTCATGGAGGTAAACATAAAAATAACATGGCCAAACTGACCAAGTGGGCAGTATGTACACATGTACACATA
>OMOW01116537.1:0-15882 GCA_900312555.1 Lamprogrammus exutus | reverse complement strand
ATATATTGTGCCTAAGATTATTGCCCTAAGATTGTATTGAATAGCTTGATAAAGTCTAATATGGCACAGATTCTAATGAAAATTAATGAAAATAAAGAACATGGAATTCTTTAAAATATGTCATCTTTAAAACACTTAGCCTAATATCACTGTCATTGTATGCCGTTATGTTGCATTACCTACCACATCAAACCCAAACATCAATGAAACGGTAATGTTTTAAGAGTTAATAAATGTCATTCATCTCTATTGTCATTCCTGGTTACATAACAGATCTTTGACACACTGCACTCACGAGCCTTTTGATGTTGCAGGTGCAGGAAAAGCGCACGTGTCGTGTTGTCGTGACTTTTTGTATCTGCGTGTGTGCGAAAGAGAGAGAGAGAGAGAGAGCGAGAGTGCTTGTGTATCTTTGCGCGTGTCGTACCATGTCGCTGATCTGCACGTGGCCGTAACTGAAGACGATGGCGTTGGGGGGGTTCCCCACTGGAAGCATGACCCCGAACGACACGCACATGGTGGAGGGGATCAAAGTGTGCAGGGGGTTGATCTGCAGAGTTTCTGACTGGAGGCAGGGGGAGACAAGGAGGAGGGACAGAAGGAGAGACAGAGTGGAAGATGAAAGGGAGATCGATGGAGGACATGGTGAGGCACCGGCACAGCAGCGCTCAGTGCGTTAAGTTTTCAATCTTCTGTAGCCCTGGATGCACTCGTGAAAGATCCTGTCACCTTTTTATCAGGTAGTTTTCAGTATCTTTAATAAGGAACAGATCAGTGAGAGTGAGTGGGAACATGTGTGTGAGGGAGTGCGTGTGTGTGTGTGTCGTACCAGTGCAGACAGGATGGGCAGGAACACAGTCAGAGTTGCTGGGTTGGAGGCGAACTCTGTGACCGCCGACACCAGCAGGCAGGCCAGCAGGGTGACGGCCCAGGGAGGGAGACCGCTCATGGGCTCCAGCTGCCTGCCAATCCACACCGACAGGCCTGAAACCTACACACACACACACGCACCCACACACACACACACACACACACACATACACACAAAGTATTACAACACATACTACCAATCTAACTGACTAGGCCGCGCTGCAGTCACATCTTCCAACATACCCTGCTGCTTTAGCAGAAATCTGAGGTTGTTAATTTCATTGGAAATTGCATGGACACAAAGTAATGCATTAATGGCCCCTGTGGACAACAAATAACAGATTTGTTTTCAATATCTGCAGAGTGTAGTTGAGGTCTTCACACAGTTTATATGAACCAAGACCAAGACGATCCTTGTACAGGTCTGCGTATTTGGACATTAAAAGTTCAGATCATTTGAACCTTGTGCTGAAAACCTAACAGAAAGACAATGGGCCACACTTTCTATTTAGGAGGGCAACAGTAGCATGTCATCCACTTAAAACAGCAGTACAAAAACACACTCTTACCTTGCAGCCGGCAGCCAGGGCATAACCTCCTCCCACCAGTATAACAATCTCCCATGGCATTAGCTTCTGGAAATCCTTCCACGTGATCATGGGAGCCAGCGGGTCAGACTCTGCATCTTTATCTGATGGTTGAAAAGCACAGGAAAATACATCAGCGTAGACCTGACCAACGTCACCTCTCTTGATTCCAGGCCTCAGGGTGTGTAGTTGGGGCTTGCCACCTTCCTACACTTTATATACAACAACAATGCTAGTTGTTGTGGCGCACTGGGCAGCTTTTACCCACAATCATGAACAATGGTTTTTATTTAACTCTTCCATCATAATTGCTAGAATCATCTTTCTTCAGTCAGTCACTTTTTGTTGATGGACCCAGTAGAGCCATCGGAGGGCAGTGTTGATTCCCTGGATGTATTACACGAGAACGGCGACGTGCGATGTGAAGCCAAGCCATCTCCTGAGCTTGGATGGCAGCGAAGTGTCCAAATGAACTGTTTGTGTAAGTACATAAAACAGCACCACCACAAGGTTGGTTGGCTATCCCTCTAAACAACTCTCTGCTGCATATAATCGTTCGTCTTTATCAATTTTATCCACTTTTCTGAGTTGATCAGGAGCATTATAGCTCATAGCTAGGAGAGGGGCTGCAGAAATGGGACTGCTGCTCAGCGTTGCCCCCGCTGGTACACTTTGGTATTCTGATGTTGGAAGGACCAATGCTGGAAAAACTCACTCTAACTTTAAGATGAAAGACTTGATTTACACAAAATGGATCCTCAAAACGCCTAAATGAAACTTTTTCCGTTGCAAAGAATCTTTGGATCACTGTGTAAGTCTGAACGTACGGTACAAAATTGAAGGATGTTTATGATGAGTTGTTGTTTATTTTGCAAATTTGCTGGGTGACAAAAGTGCATTTCAATGAGATTAATGCAGGCTGAGTGGAAGAGTTGGTGACAGTATAAAGGGTTAACAATAGTAAATGATCATAGTTATGGCTGAATCATTTGTTGTTAACTATCTTGGTTTCTTCTACTAGAAAATCACGACATCATACAGGTCAGCACATAAGGTAAAGACATTCTCTAAAATAGTGTTGATTATATGTAATGTCAGACAAGCAAATAGTACAAAATTGCCTCAAAATCCAAAGAGTCAAATGTCATTTTTTTTCAGCTTATGTTTTCATCTGTCAGGTCAAATGTGTGAATTGTGCATGTCAGATAGATTGCATGACAATTTGGGGTCATGATGTTTCGGGGTTAGGGGTCGACCCCAGTGTCAGCACTAAAACAAAGCGGTTGTGCAACACGGAGAACCTATTCTCTGACTTTTCCTGGTTTTTTTTTCACAGTGTTGCACAACCGCACGCCTGGAAAACACCACTGTCTGCTATTTTAACAGGTTTGTTGATAAACTGGGATTGCTTTGACCCATTGAACCTGCACCGTACAGGCATTAAATCAATGTACAGCGGCTGTTAACACAAACAGGGGCTTGTTGAGACACAGACCGCTTGGAGCTGGGTGAGGAAAAAGTTATATATTTCCCCTAAGAAAGATAAATCAAGCTCTTACAGTATAAACTAAATGCACTGCTCTGACCTGTGTCTTTACAGCAGGAGGAAGAGGAGAAGGGCCGGCGGGCAGGAATGAGGAAGAGCAGGAAGCCTAACAGCACAGACACGGTTGCATCGGTTCTGTAGCCTTTTCTAAAAGACAGAAAACAAACAGCATTACACACTAAAAAATGGATTCATGTGAATATTAGAAATAGTATTAGTGTAAGGTACTGCAAGTGTGTGTGCATGTGTGTCTGCATATGTGACAGCGTGTGTTTATGCATTTCCCTTTGCCACACTGCCACTGCCTAAAGCCGCTGATCACTGGCTGCAGGTTTGATTACAAACACCTGTAATTTGACTACCCAGAAGGCCTTGTTTTGTGGTGGATTGTCGCAAAGCTACAGATACGTACTTCTCAAAGAGCGACGTCCAGCCGGGCACGAAACCAGGCTCTCTGGTGAACCACAGCAGAGTCATCAGGATGAAGAAAACACCGGTTACCACCTCTGGATAGCTGCGATACACACAAACAGAAACCACGTGAGCAATAATTACATGAGTGATAACACGCCACAACATAATTGCAAAGTGGGTAACAGAGATGCACATACACACTGAAACACGGAAAACATATAAACTACGACTCAAAATCTAAATTTTAAGTTATTTATTAATTATAATCAATATATTTGGCCTGAAGAATGGCTTGTGTTTCAAATGCAAATCTATCTGCTACATAAATAAATGTCTATGCTGTTTTTTTGGTTATTTTCATTGCAAGGGGGCTAAAACTAATAGAATACATGTATGAAATATGTTAAAAAGAACATTCGACTGTAATCCCACAAATTAATACATTTGTAACATTTCCCTCCTGACATCCTAAAAGAAATTGATTACATTTCCTAGAATACAATTTTACAAAATTCCAGGAAAATTCACCACTCATGGGAAGGCATTTCAGGGAAGCGAAGAGTGAGAAGCCACACACACAAACACACACTCACCTGATGGGCCCCAGTTTTGCATACTCCTCCTGGATCCTCCTCTCTGACAGCATCTCTCTCTTGGTTCTGCGTTTCTTACTCAGAGAGCACGTTTCCCTGAAACTGATCAACACAGCAACAACAACAACATCAACCACATGTTGGACTGACACACACAGACTTCTAAACTGCAGCCACAGGACACCCAAAGGCGCCACAACGACTCACGGACCCAAGGATTATCATAAGTCAGTAATGATAAGATGCAGTTAAACGGAGCTATTACTGCTTCACACTAAGTTACTGGTAGACACACACACACACACACACACACACACACACACACTCACTTCAAGTTAGATGAAAATGCAGGAAATGAGGAAGTGAGGGTACCAGTACCACCTAAATCAATCAGGTCAGACATTTATAAACATACTGGTATGGAATATGTGCAAAAAAATAAAATGAATGGTCAACATTAATATTTATGCAACATTTAGCGTACATTTTAGCTCTATATATGAAGGCCTTTACTTTTGCAGTGATCACAATGCAGCAAATATCAATCAATTTTTATTTATAAGAAATGTAAGTCAAAGTAAATAAAAATCAACAAGCAAGAAAAATATACAGTATTTTCAACAAAATAACAGCTGTGGTAACTTTGACTGAGATAAAACAGCCAAAAGATGGCACACAAACACATTTTTGCAGACTATAAACATAGCAGGAATTTGTAATTATACTAACAAAAACTTAAATATATCTGTATAGTACAATTGCTACTTGCAAGAGCGATGTGTGGGCTAGCCTGCATTGTATTAACAATAATAAAATAGTAAACCTCTTACCAGGAACGTTAAGCTCGGCGCTAATAATTGTCCACGCGTCATTTCTTTTTGTTAGGTCACGAAAGTCGTGCCTACATTTATTTGTACAGCACTGGGTGCATTTGCACCAAAACAATAAGTTTCTCATAGTCCATCTTTGACCCAAGAATAACAACATCTGGTTTGTCATTGCGGATTCGATAAGCAGAAAAATTGGAACATTTCAACTTTTGACGGCACGTACCGCCTGTCCGAGCGGTGTGCTGTTCTCACCACCAGCGGTGAAACTGTTTTCCGTCATCCTTTCAAAGATTGGATCATTTTCTGTCAACCACACACCGTCAACATGTGAATCCAGCATAACACTTTCTAAGCAGAGAGTTCTTCACATGCCTTCCTACAGTGAGAAGTGTCTCAAAAAGCACACACTGATAATCAGAGATCGTGATACTTTGTCGACATATTGGCCCTGTGATACAACTTGGTCAAGGAAATTGCCATGCTTGTGTCTAGCGTAATGCACATATTGATGCATATCAAGCCTATCCAACAGATTTAAGAATCCATAGGTTTGGAGTCATGTTTGTAATTAATAAAATAATTAATTAAATAATTGACTAAATGAATCAATAATATTCTGTCATAACTTGTACTGATGAGATGCTAGTTCTGAAAATTCTGACAAAAAGTCCAGACAGTCTGTATAATGTCAAGATTAGTATTGCTGAGTGTGTTCCGTCAGTCAAAATTCAATGACAAATTTCAGATGTGCTTTTTAACCCATTTAAATATTTTACTTCAAAATTTGGAGAGCAGAATCAGTACTTGTCTCGGTTTCCACTGGTTATGTTCCCTGGGTGAGCAATGCACCACCAGCCATGAAAATGTATTTAAGTGTGCTAACAAACTGTTTGCTGGCTGCGTACGACAAACTAAAACTTACAGGATGTATGTAACTGAATATAGGGCTCATTCTCATCAGCATGATCAACATGATCTATTGAAATGGCCGCGGAGTGTAGGTTTCATGGCAAACAAGGGTGTTTACCAAAACGTTGGACTGTAACAGTGGGGGGTGGTTTGAGTGTTTGTTCGTGTAGTGGATTGTGTGGCACATGGTGCTGCAGCTTAGTTGGCAACTGGATGCAGCAGCTTCTAATTAAGAGCCAATTGCCAATTAGGCAGTAGCTATTTAGGTTTCTTACAGAGAGACTGCAGTGCATTTCAAGGTTGTGGTAGGAGGTTCTCATCCTGGGCAGTGGAGTTGGTTTGGACTCTGTAGCTGGAGCAGCAGTCCTCCATCTGGGGAGTGCTTTTCTATGGCGAAACACTAACAATGGTCCCAGAGAGCTGGTTCTCACCAAGAGTTGCATCTGTTGGTCTATTTACTTGTGGCCCCCAGTATTGCAAACCACTGTAACAGGTTTGATGTTGTTGGAGCCCTACTCACTACAAAATGGGTGCTGGTGTTGGATGTGGGCACTGCACAGTCTTGCACATAAGGGGCAATTAAGAGTCTCGCTGCTGTCTAAAAGGTTGAGTTTAGTTTCGTAAACTGTGCATGCCTCTGTTAGTTTGTTTTTAGTTGTTTCTAATGCATCATTTTGAGTTCACACTGCTACAGAGGCATCAGTGTTAGAATTTTTTAAGTTGTGTAAATAAATCTTGAGAAATAGGAAGCTGGAACAACAGAACAGGAAGAAAGGTACTTTATCAACCACTGATTAACACTCCAACTTGACGTAAGAACTCAATGGTGCTAAAAGTACTTCAAATTGAACTTCTTCAGGTTTCTGGTTTGTCTGTCAGGGTTCATCCAGCAGTCAGGATTGCAATCTATCTGAAACAATCCTAAATATTTACCGCTAGATTGACAATTAGACCCAGCTGCATCCAATATGCAACTAGACTGCAGCACCATGTGCCACAATCAACTACACAAACCCACTCAAACCCACTCAAACCACCCCCACTGTCAGACTGTTGTTTTAAGCGATGGAGATGAAGAGTTATTACCCTGCACTACATCTTTGAACATTTATCATTTCACTTTTCCTAGGTGACAAGGGTGATATTGGTGAGCGAGGACCCTATGGTAAATCAGGCAAAGCTGGCCAGATGGGCCCTCCTGGTTCCAGCGGCATTAAGGGCAACAAAGGTAGCATGGGCATCCCTGGTGAGCCCTGCAAGTCCCACTTTGCAGCGTTCTCTGTGGCCCGCAAGAAAGGTCTGCAGTCCAATGACTACTATCAGACACTGATATTTGACATTGAGCTGGTCAATCTCTACGGGCACTTCAATATGTTTACTGGCAGGTTCTACTGCTATGTCCCTGGCATCTACTACTTTAGCCTGAATGTGCATACATGGAACCAGAAGGAGACATACCTGCATGTAATGCATAATGAGCGGGGGGTGGTAATCCTGTACGCCCAGCCCAGTGACCGCTCAATAATGCAGAGCCAAAGCCTGATGCTAGAACTGGACAGAGATGATCAGGTCTGGGTCAGGCTCTTCAAAGGTGAGAGGGAGAATGCCATCTTCAGTGATGAATTTGATACTTACATCACCTTTAATGGACACCTGATTAAGCCCAAAAATGAGCTGTAGGTGGGAATTGGGACATGCATGAGTGGACACCTTAAGTAGGTGGATGTATGAACAAGAAAATCAAATGGAGGTATACATGTACAGTGAGGTAAATGAATCTATATTTGTATTAAATATTACTTCATAAACAGTTTATGATGGTATATTATGTACAGTAAGAAACTCATGTGACTGATCTTGCTCAAATAATTTTCAGGCACATAGTCTCACATTGATATCAATACATTCCAGGACTACTTTACTGTTTTTGGTGTAATTGTGTTACATGGTGGTCTTGTGCTATTGAGCTATGGTGGGTGTAGAAACCAATATTTGTCTCTGCATCTTCCATCCCAGATTTCAGATTTTGGCCTGTATGAATGTTGACAGATAAATAGCAGCCACAGAACAAAACCTTTGCTTGGATTTTGAGGGACAAAATAAGTAATTCTGTGCATATTTTCGAATTGTAAATGTTCTTTATAATTCATTACCATGATCCAAATCCACTTCTCAACCCCTACACGTTAAACGTACCTCTACCAATAAATCTTTTAGTCCGAATAGTTACTCATCACTTTTTAGTATCCATTGGGTTTCCCTGGTTCAAATCACTTCAAGGCTTTTTCATTAATTGGAAAAACTTGAAGAACTTAAATTGCTGTTTAACAGTATTTTGGGCCATGGGGAAATGTTTGAAATTGGCTGTCCTGTACTGGAAGTTGCATTTGAGCGAATACATTTTGGGCAGTAGGGGGTTGCTCATGCCTTTACCCATAAATATATTTCATACATTGTGTATATTGCCAGTAACAAATCATAGTGACCATTGAGAACCAAGTCTCTAAAATTCATCACAATTTGTAAGCATGATGGCATTGACACACTTGTACTGAATGTAGAATATAAGCAGCAATATGCTCATCAGACCAAGTAGATTATGCTGCAGTGGTGTATGTCCGGCTTTTAAATATAACTGATACAGTGGCCTTACAGACACTGTCTTTATCAACAAGGTGTGGACAGTATTTAATGCAAGTGGAAAACAGTACTTGATTTTCTCATTCATACTCTGTATGTGATGAGAGATAAGCTGCCATTGTGTTGGAAAATCATCTATGAATACAATTCTTATTGGGAAACAATTAACATTATGACATAATTTATTCTTACACACACAAAGTGATACTTTGATACTACAATTTTACAAAATTTCATTATTTTTAGGCTATTTACATATGAACTGACATTCACTGACGTATTTTTGTAAGTTGTAGCATTAAAAAACCCAACACTTGATTAAATCCAAACATTATATTTCAACACAATTTAAAGAATGAGAATTGAACATTGAAGAATAACTCAAACTCACAACATGCACACAAGTCAAAGACAAAACAAAAAGGAGGGAGGCAGCCCTGACAGCCTCTTAATCAGGGCAAATGATGCACCTGTTCTGGGTGGTTCCCTTTCCACACCACGAACAGAGTGGTGATCAGGGTGTGGGCTTCATACTGCCATATAGTTTTACATTTGTCTTCAGGTTTTAGGTTTTAGGTTTTGGATTTCAGGTTGAATCAAGTATAATTGGTAAGTGTATAGCCAACTGTAAGATAGGTTTGATAAGTGTCATATTATGTCCACCTGATGTCAGGGAAATACTTCTTTCCAGAAGTTTTACATGTTTGTTTCCACGTCTGAAAAAGCTGATAGCAGCGCAAAAATGTCTGCCTGCCACAGCCAAGGAAATAGTAACAATCTTTTGTTATATTGTAGTGTTTGAGCTTTCCAACTACATGCTATGTATTGTATTATGTATGTATTTTGTATTATGTGTAACTAAGTGTGAGAATCTCCTGTTGTATTGCGCACCCACCCACATTTTCTTAACTTTATATCCTTATAGCCTCATGTGCTTCTCAAATCTAATAATTAATTCTTAATTGAGGTTATTTAATGTTGCTTTGTATAAAGATGATGGTAGCACTTAATGCAGCGATATAGGAATGGGGCTCCAAGAAATAATCAGTTGGTATTGGTCACGCAGTTCCTTTACCTGGCCAAAGGTGTTAGCATTAATGAAGGTGCAACTGTCATGAACACATTGCTGTATCCAGATATGCTGGCTTGCTGATCCCACACTTCCACGGAGTGTACGTGGAGGCAGACTCTGGAGTTTACAGCTGATGGGGGGGCATGGACAGTTTCACCTAGAATGAGATGGCGGTGAAGTAGGTATTTCTTTGACCTGAAGTTGGGCAGGAACTTTTGTTGCAACGTGAGAACGAGCTGTAAAAAAAGGCCACATGCTTTCAATTCCATGGACTTTTTAAGCAATTAAATGCAGTGGGCTTAATAAATATCAAACACTCCCTTTAATAGATTTGTGTGTGTGCGTGCGTGTCATTATTTTAGCACAATAAGTTCCATCTGTTGATAGTTTGGTGATTGATGATGGCTGATAACATCACAGGCTCGTTTATTGATATTATGGCCTGCAGGTGTAATGAATTGACATTGTGTATGCCTATACCTACACTTGCATACAGATGTGGCTAAAAGTGTTGGTACCCTTAAAATAATAACAAACAAAAACATGTACTCTGAAATAAGTTGAACTGACAAAAGTAACTGGCATCCACCATTCTTTATTCCATATTTAATAGAACTGACACTTTGTTTTTGATTTTTGATGTATCATTATTTTGAATAATAAAACATGAAAATGGCCTGGACAAACTTTTTGATACTCAATAGAAGTGATAATAAATAATTGGATTGTAGTTATATTTCAAGCAGACTATTTCCTTAAATTGGTATCACAGGTGTCTTCAATCTGTAATAGTGAAAAGTTCTCCCTGTGCAGTTTGGTATCATTGTGTGTGGGACCTTTGAACTAATATTTTGTAGCCCCTTTTGAGGCAATCACTGCAATCAAGCGCTTTCTGTAGCTCTGAATGAGACTAATCTTCTGAGTAACTGAGCCTCCTCCATGTTTCAAAGTAGGGTTGGTGTTCTTTTCCTTGAAAGCTTCATTTTTTTCTTCTGTGAACATTGAGCTGATGTGACTTACCAAAAGCTCTAATTTTGTTTCATCTGTCCAAAGGTCATTCTCACAGAAGCTTTGTGGTTTGTCAACATGCATTTTAGCAAACTCCATCTGGCTTTTTTATGTTTCTCTTTCAAAAGTGGGACTTCCTGGGTCTTCGTCCATGGAGCCCTCTTTCATTCAGAGAGCAACTTATGGTACCAGCAGACACTGTTGTACCTCGATCTTGGAGGTCAGCTTGTATCTGTTCTTTTTCCACTATTCAAACTATCCTGTTCAATCTGGGGTCAATTTTCCTCTTGCGGCCACGTCCAGGGTGGTTGGCTAGGGTCCCATGGACCTTAAACATCCAGATAATATTAGCAACTGTGGTCACAGGGACATCAAACTTCTTATAGCCTTTAACTCGACCATCTGGCCATTATTTTGTTCCTTATCTTTTCAGACAACTCTCTTCATTTCTTTCTCTTGTCCATGTTCAGTGGGGTGCACACAATGATACCAAACAGCCCAGGGAGAACTTTTATCCATTTAAATA
This sequence comes from Lamprogrammus exutus, assembly GCA_900312555.1. NCBI lineage: Eukaryota > Metazoa > Chordata > Actinopteri > Ophidiiformes > Ophidiidae > Lamprogrammus > Lamprogrammus exutus. Next base: position 4,887 of record OMOW01116537.1, on the reverse strand, counting down.
GGCTGAAGGACTGATTATAAGATTGAAGACACCTGTGATACTAATAAAATAAATAGTCTGCTTGAAATATCATAACAATCCAATTATTTATTATCATTTCTAAGGTGTATCAATAATTTTGTCCTGGCCATTTTCATTTGTTTTTTTAATTCAAAATATTATGTGATATTGAAAATCAAAACCAAAGTGCCAGTTCTTTTAAATATGGAATAAAGAATGGCGGATGACAATTACTGTTGTTAGTTTCAACTTATTTCAGAGAAAACTGGGTTTTTTGTTTTTATTTTAAGGATACCAACTTCTGTATATACTGTAAACTTGTAACATCCATATCTTGACATTGCGCTGTTCTATGATCTACTGGCCTCACCTACCATTGCAACAAAGGGGTAACGATCTGGGAATGAGGTAAAATCTAAATCTTCATCTTGAAAAATCTGTCCAAAACATTCAAGATACTCCTAAAAAAAGACCCTGCCTCATATCTCTGTTTTCTGTACATGCACATAAGACAATTACAGACAGGTGATGAAGGCACAGAAAGCAAAAGGCTCCGTATGGGAAGATAGGGGTCAAGTTTTGTATGTACTATGTTCTTAAAAGGTCAATTATATGGCTGTCCACTGTAGTCTAAAGCATACATGTTTCCATGAAAAGTTCGTTATGATCTGACCTTGTCTCTGTCTTCAATTTTGAGGACAGGGGAACCAGCGGAATGACAGCTGATGGGGGCTGTTATGCTGTTCTCTGACCTCTGCCCTTTCACAAATCTGTGTGTGTGTGTGAGAGCTGAGCCAGATCTTCCAAACAGACCTGCAAGTCTATGGTTCTGCCATGAGGAGGAGCCAGTCTGTCATGGATATGAGCACAGAATCAATCAATACTAGAACACTCAACTGAATTTATGTAATGTAATAAATGTAATGTAATGTGGTTTGGTCAAAGCAAATGTGTAGTAGAGTCCAGACCCACGTTAACTCAGTACACCAATCTTTTCAGGCATAAACCTCTGAAGAAATACATAGTCTGAAGTAAGTAAGCATGTTTGTATGGATGTATGTACTGTAAATTTATGTGTGAAAATAAAGTCAGTATTTTCTCATCATCCTTTTATACACTCTCTTAATATAATGGAAGAATGTTCAGTAAAAGAAATGCAAGTGTAAATCTTCTCCTTTTTACACCAATAAAGGTTCAACAAGTTATGAATCAAATAGTGCCTTGTATGGTGTGGCTTTTCATTTACCATTCAATGTGCACCACTGTTGTTTTCTAGACTTGCAATAATGTCAAGCTTGGTTGTGTTTATGCAGTTGATTTTTGTTTGTATTATTTATTATTTGCATTATATTTTATATGTATATGCATTATTTATGATCAATTATTTACGGAATGGTGTGCAATTTATCTTATGATACAGGTGGTTCCTTTTGTAGTTAACCTGTCATACATGTACCCTGTAGACCTCCCCCTCTAAGTCTGCTTCCTGTCACATACAGTTAGTTAGGGTAGCTTGTAGCCACAATAGTTTACAAACAACAAACAAGTAACAAAAATAAATGAAATTTCATTACAATGGAGGTTATCTGTTTTTGTGAATGAACTCTCCAATTATCTAACCAGGTGAAATTTCTTCCATGTCTGGTTCTATGGAGTCATACTGTGTAGAGGCAACTGCACAGAAAGACGGCTGATCCTGGCTCTGTCCAAGGTACCAAAGGAATGACACCTTACAGGGACTGAAAAGAAGGAAAGAAAGAAAGACCATACAATTCCAAATTACATTTGGAGGAGTCTAGTAACAAGCACCTTGGCAAGTCAGGTTAGCTAGGTGCATACAATGAATTTGTTTTTCTTTACCCTTTTTTCAAGTTTTAATTCTACATTTTTCTTCCTAATGTCTTTTTATTGTGACAATCTGATTATATACTGTATGAGTGGTGACATGTCAACGTTTTACTGTATTACTGTTTACCCATTTTGAGTCATCAAACAGTAAGTGAAAGAAGTGGGTTAGTGGGTCGTCTCCACCTGTTTGATTAACAGAGGAAAATGACACCACAGCACCCTGGCTATGAGTGCAAATTTTAGCCCAAAAGTCAAATCTCGCAGTTGTGGAGCAGGTGCTCCAGCCGCCTATTTACTATAGTAGACATACACATTTTGCAGCTTATTGCTTTGCTAATGAATACATGCCTTTATTTAATGACATTTGGGTCTGCTTTAGGATATAGGATAATGTGCCAAGTAGCAGATATCCAATGACCTGAGTAACACAGAGGTGATGGAGTCAGATTAGGTATTTCAGTAAATGCTGGCAGATAGATGTCAGAGGTGTAACAGCCTGCCAGCCATAATAACAAGAGCTGTCCTGGCACAGTTGCTCAGGAAATGTTGGCAAGATGGCAGAAAGTCAATGTGATGTTCTTTGAAACTTCGATGCTGTCAAATGCAAGTGTCTGAATAACTACTATACAAGATATTACTAGAACTACAGCTAGACACTACAGAGAAACTAAGAACTAATGATCACAACAAAACCCTTACATTATAGGATGATTGAATGAAGACAGATACCACTGACTAAATGAAACTCACTGTTACTGCTTCACACGTACATTTGCTACTCAATTACAACGATATCATGGGAGATGGAAACAGATATATTTTACATTCTATTAGATAATAATAAAAACGAATGTTTACATACAAGTCTCCATTGTTGGAGATTAGCTAGCTACAAGAAGCGAAGATACTATTTTTCAGTAGCTTGATAGTAGTACAGCTATTTTCAAAACAATGTAGCTATTCCTGTAACTCACTATTTTTCTCCCATTAGGGGGATGCAAACAGTCTCAGATTGATCTCCCCATACAATGTGGGTACAGCATAATAGAGCTGTTTAACAATGATAATAAGTTACAGAAATCTGACCTATTACACAAGATAATTTGTATGAGCCCAACTCTAAGAGATATAGTACATTTGATTGTATTGAGTGTCACTGATTTAGTGTGTTTTGGTGTTCAGTTGTGAATCTGCCAATATGGGCTTTGAAATGTCATGCAGTTCATACACCACATGATGGCACACTTGACTGTATTTGTGAGTGTGAGTGCTATGCAAGGTGAGGCTGAGCTGATACCACATGGATTTTGTTTGTGACATTCTGAGGCTTCAATATTGTTAGAGAGCCAACAACCTCGATACTCAATGTCCTTCAGCTGCAGCTGATGATCTGATTGGTGTTATAGTACAAAACGCGAGAGAGGGAGAGAGAGAGAGAGAGTGTGTGTGTGTGTGTGTGTGTGTGTGTAAAAAGTTACAATGAGAACTAAATCACCGCCAGCGCTCCAGCAACTAGTAGAGAGCAGAGAATGAGATACAATTACACATAACTTAACCTCTCAAATCTAAATTCCATCTGTCACATGTGCTACAGAGGCAGGAAATAGACACAACAGATAGCCAGTAAAGGTCAAATAGTGTTTAGTCAATGGACAGGCTTACAGTCAGTAACAGGATAACGGATGGTACTGGCAAGCTAATCCAAATGGACAGCTTTTCAATTTCAATTGTCATATTTCAAATACCTAATTTGATGTATTAGCTTCTTCAGTACAACACACCAAAGGTGACTTTATGCATTTAGAATACTGGAGGGCTGGAGTCACATCGGGGCGAGAGCAATCAGTTGTTAGGGCCTCAAAATGGCTTGGTTCCCTATTCTGGAACACTGGTGGTCCAGAAATACTGCAGCAGCGAACAGCAGGTGAAAGTATAAGATCTCAGAGCGGGAAAGACGGTCACTTAAAAACATAATTTCTGAACACCACAAGGACTATCTGAAATGCATCAATCAACAATCACCTCATGTGGCAATGCTGAAAATAATCCCATATGATTATGACAATCAAATAACCTGTCAGAGCTTGTGTAGAAATCTACAATATATCAAGTAACAGCTTAGGTCACTCATTCAACGCCTTGTGGCTTGGTTCCAACAACCAGCTATCCTTGTCCCTGGGGTGCTTGTGAAACGCAGCTATCAAGGTGCTAGATATGTGATTCTGTATGTGAGGGCCACAAGCAATATCAATTTTTAATTTGGGCAGCACTTTGAGCTGCTACACATATGGTGATGTCGTCTATTTATTAGCATATGCCGATAGGAGGCCTGCACTATATAATCAACCTCTGAAGGGCTACCGGCATGGCATTAATATTTCATTGCAGATGTTGTACCTAATGCAGCATATACAGTATATATGCTTCATATTTAAACATAAATTCTCCTTGCTGTTATTTTCATCATGGTTTATTTGGTATTATAAGGACTGAACTCTAGATCCCCCCTCGGCTTTTCAATAAGCCTCAGAAGGGGAATTTTGTCGGTGACTGAGCTGGAATGACATGAGGAAAGTAAGAGGGATAAAGGGAGGAGGAAAGGAAGGAAGGTTGGGAGGAAGTAAAGGTGAAGCAGAAATCCAGCAAGAATAGACTGAGAAATGACAAAAAGGTAGGATGATATACAAACAAAAGAAAGGGAAGAATAGCTACAGAAAGAAAGTTTGGGTGGTGTTTTAGAGGAGAGAATTGTGGAACAGAGAAATTAAGAATTAAAGGAGGGAGGGAGCAAGAATTTAGTTGAATTGAGAAAAGAAGGAAAGAATGAATGTTAATGAGAACAGAAAAGAAGGAAACGATATGTACCAAATAGGAAGGAACAACGACATGGAAGATCATTATGGTTGTTTTAGTGTTATAACTGAGGAATCAATGTGTGGCACCCCACAATATGACGCGGTGTCTGCTGACACCAGCCCCTGGTAAGGCAGATTGAATCAACACGGACAAGATCATCTCTCTCTCTCACAGACACACACA
>OMOW01116534.1:0-22730 GCA_900312555.1 Lamprogrammus exutus | reverse complement strand
GGGGGTTTGGGTTCTATTCATATTCCAATGCATTATGTATTTTGGCCATTTCTTATGTCGAACTGATTCATCATAACCGCGTCTGTTTTTTAAGCACCTGGGAGAAGCAGGTGTAAAGAGAGAGGGCGAGAGAGAGAGAGAGAGAGAGAGAGAGAGAGAGAGAGAGAGAGAGAGAGAGAGAGAGAGAATCACAGTGGTGACTTTGCCAGATTCTTGTCAGACTCTGAGTTTAGTTGGATCTATCTATCAGTTTCAAACAAGTACTTCTCCTTTAAACAAGCAATGACTTTCTCAGAAGCCAAACGGCATAAATTAATACTTTCATATCGTTTTTTTATATGATGATTGTATATTGGAGGTCACAGTTTGCCATCTTTCTTATTTCCTTTGTCGTCATTTTATAGAAGACAGGTGTAAAGCCTCACTCTTTGCCTCTTTTTGCCTGCCAGGGTGGAGAAATAGGGATAAACATTGAATGGAGGTGTAACCTGGACCTAAACGTTGAGAATTGTGTACCCAGATACCATTTCACACGACTGGATTTGCCTTTCGCCAAGAATGCCGTCTCCAAAGGCTACAACTTCAGGTAGCGGGGCCCGATCGCTCCTCTCTTTTTGTCACTTTTCTGTAATCGTCCCTGTCTTTATCAGTCACTGTCTGCTTGTTTTCATTTCACTTATTCCTCTCTTTGTTTTCAGATATGCCAAATACTTCAAGAGAGAGGATGGGACTGAATTCAGAACACTGCACAAAGCTTACGCCATCCGCTTTGATGTGATGGTCACTGGCAATGTGAGTTGCGTGGAAACGGGATGAAGTGGGAATGTGTATGTGTGTGTGTGTTTGTCCCTCCCTCCCTCTGACTGCCTCTAATCAACTCGCAGACAGATGTACATGTTCATTTCCCAAACCAGCCTGCTGTTAGTACTTAGATTTGATGAAGAAAGTGAGATCAACACTGCAGCTTCTGGTTTTGTGCAGAAAACAAATGCATAGGATGTTTCCTCTATATAGGAACAGCCTGAAAATCATCACTGTGACGTTCATATCGCCAGTTTGTCAGACTTGGCTTGAATGAATGAATCAGCCTTTGACAAAGGGAGGATGGACTTTGAGTTCTAATAATTTTATTCCAGTAATTTTAAATAATTTCCCCTTGACTGCTCACCATGCAGTTCTGGTTTGTGACTTATGTTACCTGATGATACTTGGGGGATTTGCCTCTATTTGTCGCTTTTGCACTTCTTGTCAAATGAAAGATTATTCTGGTCATGCTGTGGTTAGTGAGTTTTGATGACGCCACGCTTCCTGTCATGGATTTCCCCGGCTGTCTCTGTCTCCTGCATCCTCTTGTGTTTGTCGTAAGATTCATTGCTGAAAGTGCACGAGCACGGCATTTGGTGATTCGTGCAGTAAAAGTCAGATTGTAAGTGGCAGTGACGTGTGTTAATCAGAACTTTGTGACAGTTTGTTACTGTGAACATGGTTTGTTTGACAGATAATTCAGATTATTTGGGCATAAATCGCCTGCCAGGTTGTCATTTCTTCCTAGTGGTGGAGGGCTGGTAGAGGGTCTGTAAGTGGAAGGGTCAACACAACAGCAAACAATAACGTACAGTATCTTATCAGAGCTTCTTAAGCTTCAAAGCTGCAGTGGTCGAACATTCGTCGTTATCTCTGGGCTTTGGGATATGAGCTGCTTCATTTGGTGTTACACTGTGAGCATCTCAGGCACAATGGTTGTTATTGATTGTTTCACCACAAGCATTTTACTGGAAGTGGGCATGAAAAACTGGTCTTAGATGCAGGGCCAACCCGAGCAGACTTTAACCCCCCCCTTACATAGCAGAGATATGTACAACCACTGGAGTGCGACTTCAAATCTCCATGCCTGAGAACATCATCTGTGAAAACGATCCGTTTAATTCTGTTTATGTGGAATGGAATGTTTCTACAATGATTGGTACTTAAATATCCTGTAGTAATTCCATCTGTAACTCTTGTACGTCACCTTAACTAACACATCTCTTCCCGTCTACCAGGCAGGAAAGTTCGACACTATTCCAACCCTCATCAACCTGGTAGCTGCCTTCACTTCAATCGGCCTGGTAAGGACGTCTGATCAAGCCGATGACATGAAAACATATTTGTCATTTGCTCTCAGCCTGCATTCATCCACTTTACTTGTTGTGGTAGGGTACGGTTCTCTGTGATATCATCCTGCTGAACTTCATGAGAGGGGCAGAGCAGTACAAAGCCAAGAAGTTTGAAGAGGTAATGGTATCTATATGTTTTTTATTCTTTTTTAGTTTTACAGTTGCATGTATATCGACTACAAATATGTAGCAGCAGAGGTTGACAGAATCCTTATCAGCTCCAATAGAGCTCGTGTGGAACTTTGTCTCAGATCTTCATTTTCTTTCGTCTCTCTCCCAGGTGTCGGAGGCTCAGATAGAAGCGTCCCTCACTCAGAGCCCAGGAAGCCAACTGTCAATCAAAGAAGGTATCAAGAGCTCCTGTGACTCTGGAGCGATCTCCCTCTCTGCCGACCAACCTCTGTGACTGACTGCAACTTCAGCCAGTCTGAAGAAAGGACATTCCTCTCTTTCACTTCACTCCTCTATTGCCTAGTAAGAGATTAATTATGTCTCTCCTGGATATCTGGAACCTGCCGTCGGTTTTGCTCACTGACGTTCATGTAAATCAAAGTCAGTGAGTAGCAAACCCTTCGTCTGTAGATAATGCTTTATTGAAACTATTGTCATGAAATTCACAGGAAAACATATTGTTTTCTTCCTCTGAAAAATGTCATTAACCATCTAAGCCCAGAGGGAAAAATAAGACTTTTACACTGTGTGCATATTTCATGTTCTACTGAACTCATTCTAGCAGTCAGCATCACATGTAATACAATGTGTTTTTTGTGTTGTTGTTTTTTTTCAGGAGACCGTGTATAATAATTCTGGAACATTCGCATCAAAGATTGTGCAGTACATCTGGATTTAGCAGGCAAAAGCTGAGACTGAAAACAAAAAAAGAGACATCTGTTTTGTGCTGTCATGTCAAATTTTGGGCAAATCTGATCTGTATTCATAAAGTCATAGCCGCTTCTAGCAGCCTGGAGCGAACCGTTACCAGTACTTCGCTCTGTTCAAGCCAGCTGGGAAGCATACAAGCGATCATTTATATTTTAGACCCATCTAAAAAAAACAAAATGATCGAAATCCCGGTACGAGGTCTGCTGGGGCTTAAGTGGTTAACTAAGATTATACTGCCTCCAAAGTGAACAACACTGTAAACCTGTTTAACCTTCTGCAGAAATATGCTGGTTTGCGCTCTCCAATGCATCCTCTTCTTGTCGCCATTGTGCTTTACTGAGTTTGAGCAAGAAATCGAAGACATGTCTCTTACTTACAACTGTGCCCAGAATAAAGTGTTTGCCTAACATCTTGGAGTATTTGTCTTTGTGCATCTGCTTATTCACTTAATTGCACAGACAGACATTACACGTTTCTGCTCTCTGAAGAGAAATCTTACTGGTATAAAAAAACAAAAAACACTGCTCATAATTACGTGCGTGTCTTATAGAGGGGAGGGCAGTGGGATAAATGAGTTTAAATGCGTGTGTGGCTTGAGGTTTACAAATGGGCCATTATTAGTGCATTTCAGCATGATGAAACACTGTGGGCGATGTCACTGTATAGACTAATGGACTCACACAGGAAGACGATTAAGTGTGTAATTCACTATGCTCAGATGTTGCTGATTCTCTTCTTCTTCTGTGTATTTTCTGGTTTACTCCCATATCTTCATCTCAGTGCATGTCATTTATGTAAGTCTCAACCCCCCACCCCAATACACATACACACACACACACACACACACACAAATGTCTCTCTACACTAATAAATGTTCTCTCTCTCGTTTCAACATAAACTCTGACCCGGACACTAATAGATCAGCTAAAGAGCCTCTTAATGGCTCTGACAGTGATTCACAAGAGGAGTTGGACGTGAAGCGAAACCACAGAGGAATTGACATCAGTTAGCCACAAGGGCTTGATGTCCTAATTTAATTAGACAAATCAATACTATGCATGTAATGGAAATGACAGAGTGAGATACACAGTGGCACAAAGTATCTTCCCCAGTCAATCTTTGATCAAAGATGATTCATGTCTGGAATGCATAAGTTCTACAAATTCTATAACCACTATGATGCCAGTTAAGTAAAGAAATTTGGGTGTTGACGTAAAACGTTCCTTCTTCCAGCAACTACGAAACTCCCAGCAGTTTAATAGCTGAGCAGAAGAGCAGAGACCAGTGATAGCAAACCACTGATTACGGCTTAACTTCTGTTTACTCCTCAGTGGTTCCCAGAGAGGATGGCAGAAGATGCTGGTAAAGGCCTGAAAAGGCAATGGGATGAGGATGTGGAGACAGCAGAACAGACAGCAATCTGCTGACAACACAACCTCTCGAATAAAATCTCTGCAGGATGAATATTAGCTTGAAATCAAATCAAATCAACTCTGAATTCAGTAATCCAGACACTGTACGTTACACAGGCAGTGCGTTACAAAGTGGAGGCATGGGTAAGAATCAAGGAAAGCTCTTTGCGAACTGATGAATCTATAGATATCCTCTTGCTCTCCTGTTTAAAAATGTCTGTCCATGTGTAAATGGCAGCGATGGCCTTGAGATGAGAGAATCAGACCCATTGTTAGTTTGCACGTTTAGACTAACTGGAGATTCTAACAAGCTCTCTTCCCTCTACGACTGCTGCTGAAGTGCCCTTGAGCAAAGCTGTGTATTAGCGCTCAGTGGATGCTCATGAACAAAGGTGGCTGGCAGAGAGACAATGAGCAGTGGAACACACACTTTTGTCCAGTGAACCAAAAATTTCTGTGTTCAGTCTCATGAATTATTATTCTATTTCTGTGTAATCTACATAATGTTGCTTTTTTTCAAGAATGTTCTCAGAACAGATGAAAGAACAGAACAAGATGTTTTCTTTTCTTATTTATTTAAGAAATAAAAGATTTTGAGACCAAATACCAAATGATGTATATCTATTATGTATATTTGCAGTTTTACAATCATTATTTATGCTTCCTCCCTGTATTTCTCCTCTTCAGGGCCAGTACCCAGGCAGGGAGAACAGGCCGGCGCGCTGGTGCTATCATGTCTTCCATAGTTTCCTGCTCCACCCCAACCCCCTCCTCTATCACAGAGTCTTCCTCAGTCCCAGAGTCCTCCTCCCAGGCTGGATACGGGTCCGGCTCAGGCTCTATGGAGAGCACTTCCTCTGAGAAACGAACCCGCCGGCTTTCCTCCACTCGCCTCTGAACCAGAACATGAGAGGAAAATGACAAAGATAGAAACTGAATAATTTCAAATTAAAGTTAAGCATTCCAAATGTTATCAATAAAAAAGCAACCTAAACTGTTTTTCCATAATGACCTTAACTTTAATGTTAGCAATAAATCTATATTCCACAAATAATCTCATTTATTTTGGTAGAAAACGTTTATATACAATTTCCACACTCACTTCCACAGATCGATCAGCCTATTTAACTGCAATTTAAATGACTATTTCATACCACAAGGAGGTGCTGTCGATCAGACGACGTAACACAGTAAATCTTACCCTTTTTGTCACCGTTTCCATTGATATGGAAGATTCTGAATCCTGGGAAATGGAGTGTTTCAAGACACCTCGGGGTGCAGGAGTAGAAGAGGGTGCAGAAAGAGACGTGTGGGGAGACATGAGATTATCTTGTTGCATGTCTCCTGTCCAGCCTGCCCCAAGGACACTTGGTAAAAATATGGACCCAACTATGAAAAGAGAGACATAATAGAGAACTGTATTTCAGATTTTGGAGTTTTTTTCAAAACACAAATGCATGAAATTGTCATTGTGCAGAGTGTTCAGTTTCATCGACCTCTGTCTGCCTCTTTTCTTCCATCCGTCTCCTCCTTCGTTGGAGGCCTCTCTCCACTCCTCTCTGCAGACCCGTGCACTCGTTTTCTGTTCAGTTGGACTCGGCTCTTCAGGGCTGAGTTTAATGGGATTTCTGCAGGCTGTGAGGAAAAGCAGAGCTCACGAGTGAAAACTGGGAGACCTTTACGAGTGAAAACGCCAATGAAATACGAAAATACAGCGTTGAGGGGATGCGCTTATAGGTGTTTGGTGTTTTCATTAAGATACATATAGATACAGTCATATATAGAATAGGAGGAGATATCACTTTGATGAGAGCATTGCACGAACTAAATAGTAAACTGGTGCAGGGTTGTACATTTCAAATTATATAAGTGATATCTAACCTTTACAAAGGAAAGATCCCCAGGAGGTCTAACGTGTTGTCGACCATGTTCCATTGGTTCTAATTGGTCGGCCACGCAATTCTTTTCTGCCATATGATTTCCCTCTGAAATGTCCATGCCGACAAACGTAGAAACTTCTGTTGATGTTGGTGCCATGCCAAAGTCTTTAATATTTTGGGATGACTCACTGCCACTAAACATCCACTTGAAGTTTCCACCTCCGTGTTGGGTTGAAGCCAGAGAGGACTGGGCCCCATCTCGGTCTTGAGGATTTTGGGCGATTATGACTTGGCCCGCTGACTCTTGTGGTGGTCTCTTATTAGCTGAGGCAGTCTTTTGGGTTGGGTTTAAGAACTTAGCCCACTCTTGACCTGTGAGGATCTCGTCCAGTAAGCTGAATGACCCCAGTCCAAACTCAAAGTCACTGTTCGATCTGCCAAAGGAGAAAATATTCTGTAAACTCACTGCAGTACGTGCAGTCAAGACCCAAAAATGGACTTTATGCAAACAAAACAGCAACTATGAGCCTTTGTGGGAGAATCTCTCACTATGTGACCATGTGTACAATGTGTGTGATAGTGTTTCCTTCCAAGAATTGTCATTAAAATGTTTTATCCAAATAAAGGTCTTATCACAATAAGTCAGAGGGAGAGAAGGAGGCGCTCGTGACAGCTGCTGTCAGTGGCGAGGGTGTGTTTGGCACATACGACAGTGACAGCCAGAGAGAGAATGAGAGTGTGAGGATGAACCAATGAAAAACAGATAAAAGTGTAAGCCTAAAGAATATGACAGCCATGGTTGGAAACACCTCAGAAATACCTCACATATCTCACTGATGTTGCTGCAGGGCTGACGGCTGAATAAACAAAACCTTTGCTCGCACTGATGCTGCAAATGGTTTGTGTGTTTTTACATTTCTAGGACTGCGTTTGTGTTGATTACCTGATCTGCTCCTCATTGTTGCGGTCCTCTGAGTGTGTGAGAGGGGTATCACTCTTGTCTAGTGAGCGGAGGGTCCCTTCACCCCCCATATTTGGGGCGTTGATGAGATTTTCTGTCGTTGGTAGTTGGTTTTGAAGTAAACTCTGTGGATTACATACATGACTTCAAAATGTGCTGTTGTTTTTAGTCAACTAATAGAACGTAAATGTGATTAAAGAGCAACACTCACATCAGTTTCTTGCTCATTCTTCGTGTCTATCATCCCTCCCTCTTCCTTTACTTTCTTGCGTAAACTCCCAGGCCTCTCCTTCCATCTCTCCTTGATCTTCTGAGTCCATTTTTTTGTTTTATTGTCCGACAATCTGAATTTATTTTTACCTGTCAAGGGCCAGATATCAGTGTTTTCACTAACCAGGCCAGTCTGTGTGTCTGTACTTTGTGCCCACGCTCCTAATCCTACAATTCCATTTTCTGGGTCGAGTTTTGCCTTTTTGGTGTTCGAGGCCCACGCATAGACTCTAGGTTTAAAGCCCTGGCCATGGTCCTGACTCTGTCCCATAGCTGTTGTGACAGCCTTCTTACCTCCAGGATTGTGGTTTATCATTACAGAATTGCTGTGATTCTCCATTTTGCCTTCTATCTCATCCTTAGTCCTCTCTGTGGAAGTGACATCAGCATCCTGAAGTGATCTTACAGGAATCAGCCCTATTCCTGTTGGGGTGGCCTGTCCCAAGACCTTGCTCTCACCCGTGTCACTGCTGATGTTGGCTTTTTGGGAGGAGAGGGAAATGGAAGTCCTGTCCATTTTATAGTCAAGGCCTGGTTGGCCTTCCTGTCTTCCCCTCCCTTTGAAGCTAAATGCAGCCTGGCCAAAGCTGCTGTCCCACGCAGGGATCCCAAACTCTTTAGAATCCCATTTTCTCATCTGCATCTTTGCGGAGGTGCCATTAGTACCAAGCTCCCCTCTTTCCTGTTCCTTTGGCATAAATCCATTAACAGCAATGTTATTTTCACTCCCAAATGCTTGGAGTTCAGCCGCTCCTTTCACTCCGTCTTGCCCTGATTCAAAAGCAGACGTGTTGGGTGCAGGTTGGTGCAGGTACACCTGGCCCTCTCTTGGCGGCTGGAGCTTCAGTCTCTGCAGCATGGACTGCAGCAAGGCCTGGGTGTCTGTTGTGGAGCTCTGTGACTGAGACATCTAAGAACTGAACTTGTATATAGTGCAGCTACTGTGGATCAAACACCGAAAGTCAAACAAAAGCGCACTAGCACTGAACACACAGAAGTATTGAAATGTAACAGTAGAGTTTTTAAATGGGGGTGGATTCCATTCAGTTTTATGAACGCTGTCGTGAACAGAGACTTGAGCCCATGACAGCAGAAATTGTGAGCGTTTGCATGTGTGTCTTTGCTGAATCACCTCACCACTTCATCCAGCTTTTGTTGTTCAGACTCCAGTGATGGTTGTTCTCAATGGTTGTTTTATGTCCCACTCCTTCTCCATGATCACATTTTCAGCTTATCTCCTCAAATATCACGATAGATCCATGTGTTTACATTCCACTGTGAATTATTTTCTTTTTCTTTGTGTATGATGCTTCTTCCCATAGATGCTTCCCTGCCATACTGCCTCCACTCCTCCATGGTCTTCAGAAACTTCAACAGGCTCTCTCTCTCTCTCTCTTTTGGAAAACACAACTTCTCCCCAGTTCAGCTCATGTTTTGCTGTGCGGTCTCTCACCAGATGTCTGTAGTTTCTGTGTAAAAGGCTGTTTTAGTCACACCTCTTCAGTCATTTATGTCATCAGAGAAGGGAGGAGAGGCAGAGCACAGCAGCGTTCCTCAGACCTTACACACAGAAGCAAACTAACGAGAAAGACCAGTGAGGTGAGATAACTACGCTTCGACAGTGACTTTATCTATCGACCATCTTTCCTTCCTGCTGCTTTCCCTGGCTCCTTCAGTCATACATGCACATACGCCCTCTCTCTACCCACTGTGATCCTGTCTGGTAATTGCAGGGTGTTTTTTGAAAGCAACTTCTATTCATATTCCTGTGGATTAAGACTTAAAATATGCCTTCCATACACTAGGAGTTTCCCATTTCTATCAATTTTAGGAATTCTTTTCTTTTCTTTGAACGCAGCACGTCAGCAGCCGTGGCATGTAGAAGTGCTGTAGCCAACTCTCAAGTATGGGATTGTGGATTCTATAGAGCTCTGACGCTATAAATGAACCATCCTGGGAATGTTACTGTTACTCGAAACCCAAAAGCCGGGTTTCGAGCTCTGATACTGATGGCAGTGTTAAATATTTGTGTGTGTGTTTTTGTTCAATTTGTCACACAGTTGGTATAGTGGATTTGCATGTGAAGTCCTTTATTATTATTTCATTGTATATGATACATTGGTATTGATTAATTGATAAATCGCAGCTCAATTTTCGGTAATCATCCACCCAGAAGAAATCTACACAGACTAAAGACATTTTACCCAAAAGAGCAGTCTTTTTTGTTAAATTCCGTTTTACCTGCGGACTATTGTGCTTTTTGCTCATGATCATATGCTCTAATGTTATTAAGAGCGAGTTTGTATGACCATGCAGATACTAACGCCAGCCACTGCGCATGCGTGCGTTGAAAACACGCCCATCTGAGTTTGCATCAATCTGATTCGCCCTCGATGTGGAAGTGCGTTGTGGCGGCGTAAACAACACGTTTAGCTCAGCCATTGTGGTTCTATTCGTGTGGCAAACGAAAATAAAACTTTAAAAGTAGCCATACCCAAAACGGACTACGTTTACAGTACATGGGGCATTTAATTTTGGTTTGTAAATTGCAAAAAGTCCCATGGTCCCCTGCTTGGAGGGAGTTAGCGGCTAGTATCCGCTAACTTTTAGCTGAAGTTAGCTCATTAAATAGTGACGTTATCTAGAGAAATGGACTGCGTGGTGACGGGTGGAAACGTGAAAGGTAGCAAACATTTATGAAACAAATACCGGACGACTGAGCTGTCAGTGGTTAAGTGTGTGTGTATTTCTGTGTCTGTCTCTGTGTGTGTACCGTGCAGTGCTGGCCAAAGCTGTCCACTCCTTGTCCAGGATAGGTGATGAGCTATACGTGGAGCCTCAGGACGATGGGGTAAGCTGCTGTGATGGTGTTTTTCTCTTCTATACTTCCTCCTGTCTCTCATGTTGTCTCGGCGTTTCCTGTTTCTGCAGACATTTACCGCTACACATGACTTATTCGTGTGTGCGTGCGTGTGTTTCTGTCTTGTAGCTGGCACTGCGGTCTGTGAACTCCTCTCGGTCTGCGTATGCCTGCTTCCTGTTTGCGCCTCTCTTCTTCAGCAGGTGCAGAGTGTGTGTTTGTGTGTGGACAGTATTAGGTGATAGTGTGAGTCAGTGTACATCAAATCTTCTGACACCAAATCCCTCTTCTTTCTCCTTTTCTTGTGTAGGTACACCCTCCCTCGTGGACATGGCTTTCGCTGCAAGATGGCAATTAAGGTGTGCTGACAGACAAAGATGAACACCGTCCTTCCTCTCTCTAGAACACACTTGTGCAATAACGTATAGAGATCAGTTTTTGCTGACACTGTGTCAGAGAGTTGTTGATGTAACTTTGGTCATTACTGTGAGAGGTGATTCTAATATTCTGCCCCTTATTAGATATGACAATTACTACAGAGCTATTGTGTTGGATTACACATTGTATAGGTGTACCTAATTGAGTGCATAATAGCTTTATGTGATTTTGGTAATCTCATTTTTGACCTTGTTTTAAATAAGACTGAATGCAGATTTCTTATCATAATTCGATTCTCCCATGATACAGAGCAGAATCCGATAAAATGGTTGAGCTTTGCTTTTCTGCCACTGTAATGGAATCTTCATTCAAATTTTCCGAATCCTCTGTTCTTCATTGTTTTGACAGCTGTACACAGGAGCAGATTCCAAAAGTAGAGAGTAAAATGTCTAAATTATGACTATTAGATACATCTGATAACACATTCCTGCTATGTTCATCAGAAAATACCGTTTACGTGACAGTTTCTCATTTAGAGTGTGTTGCAGCTTATGGGAACATAGTCGTCCTTTCCTCTTTTAAAAAAAAAAACTTCATCTCTTCATCTGCTCTCCCTGTGTGAGTCAGAGTGTGCAGTCAGTGTTCAGGTCTCTGGCATCTCTGGAGAAGACAGTGGAGAAATGTCACATAGAGCTGGACGAGCAGAAGAATCGTCTCACGTTCACCCTGCACTGTAAACATGGTATGGATGCTCCACTCTGCCCTCTCAGCTGGCACACAGGAATTTACAAGGATAGTTTGGAAAGGGTCACGTCTGATTGACACTCACCTGAACTCGACACTTTTAACTACACCATCGCATCTCTCAAACCGCTGACTCTGTGCTTGTGCATGTGGCGTGTGTGTGTCCTCTGCAGGGCTGCTGAAGACACATAACCTGTCATTCCAGGACAGCGAAAGCTTACAGGCAGTTTTTGATAAGGACAGCTGTGCCAACGTCCTCCGAGCCCAGTCCAGGTCAGTAAAATCCTTCCTAACACAGTTCATCTGGCCGTCTCCCTTTTACTTGCAGCTCACTTTTGGGGTTTCCTCCGCCCTCAGGGTGCTGGTGGACACAGTCGTGCACTTCCCTCCCTCTCTGGAAGAAGTGACTGTCTCTGTCAGCGACGAACGAATGTGGTTCAGGAATCATGTTGAAGAAGCGGGTAACTCTTCTTTTTTTTTCCAACCCAGCAAACTCATCGCTTATTAAAAATCATGGAATTGGTCGATTTCAGCGTTTTACTCGGGCTGAGACGCTATTTGTAGTATTTGTTGACCCTCTGGGAAGCACCACAAATTTTGTTGAAATACTCTGAAGCTTGATAAATGTCAACAAACCTGTAGTCTGAAAGTATTTAATTTAGGCAAAGAGAAAGGAAAACAAAAATGACATAAAGCTCAACATGGTTTCGCTTTGTTTACAAGTCCAGCCAAACACAAAACCATTGTGTTAGTATTTTGTTTAACATTACAGTTCGGGAACTCAATGTACTTCCATGCATTATGACATCAGGTTAAATATCCTAGCAGCAACCTCATGTGTTAGAATGATGGAATTACACCTCACAGTCTTCACTAGACACAGCTTTTGTTTTGGGGTTTTTTTACGCTGCCAGTAAGTCAGTGCTTTATTCTCTCAAAGCAAATACGAATATGAAGCTCATCAACAAAACAAGTTGGTTTTCAGTTTAAAAGCTCACTGCTCTCCTTTTCCCCTTTCTCGTTGTCTCTCCTCCCCTTCAGAACAGTCCAAGGCCATGCTAACAGAGCTGTGTCTGGCTTCGGATGAGTTTGATCATTTTGCCATCCGAGCTCCCAACAGCGTCACCTTCTGTCTGAAAGAGCTACGGGTGAGACTGATGACAAAGGGAGAGCGGGAGGACGGGATGACAAACCAACAAGAGTGGGAGAGTTAGTAAGGAGGGACAGAGTTGGTTAGTTGGCCAGTTAATGCACTGAAGAAAAGGCAAAGGGGAGCCAGCATGAAATGGAAAGATGTTTTTATATCCGACATATTTCTTGCTTTGACTTGCATTGAAGGAGGTTGCTAAGCGATTTGTTGTCATTTTCCTCCAGGGTTTATTAGTGTTTGCAGAGTCCACCGGTCTGCCTATTTCTATGTACTTTGATGAACCAGGCAGGTAAGCATACACACATACAGATGATAGTTAGTTGATCGTCTGGTTTAACGCTCTAATACTGTGTAATGATGTGTGTGTGTGTGTGTGTTTGTTTGTGTGTGTCAGCCCAGTGGTGCTGTCCGTGACAGACAGTGTCCTGGAAGTGAACTTTGTGCTGGCCACACTTTCCGATGATCCCGGTCTTCGTAAAAACAACAATAATCGGTAATAATCGACAAATGAATGAATGAAATGAAATGAAATGATCGACCAGACTTTTACTTTCATACGAGAACTCAAAAAAAAACATTATAATGAGATCTCATTATTTTTGTTTTGTTTTAATTACATTTTGAATGAATGGAATTTCGATTTGTTCCGTTTCAAATGCGTTCCAGAGATGTTTGAGCCAGGCAGCAATGGATCAAGAGTTTGTTTACATTCCTGTCATTCGGCACATACGAATTTTCTTCTAATTGTTTCCTCCTCTCCTCAGCACGGGCACACCGCCGCCCCCTACTGATGATTTCATGAACGACGACATGGACTCCTACCTCATTGCCATGGATACCAGTATGGCACCAGGTCCCTCAGCTGCCGGGCCACCCACACCCCCTTTAGATGATTCTCAACATTCAAAACAGCCTGATGTAAGCAATCACAGGACAAAGCAGGAGAGTAAGGAGGAAGAGGAGGAGGAGGACATAGGCAGACCACCTAATAAGAAGGTATGGAAGGATGCATTACTGATGTGGGGTTGGTGGGTGCAACAAGTGGGTTTATTGCCTCTGTGGAGGAGGTTATGTTTGTACCTGCGTGAACTGATTTTGATGGAAACCTCTTATGTAACATTAATTTATATGGAAAATCTGTTTAAGAGATGTCTAGCCAAGCTCAACAACCTATAAAAATTGCAAATTTGTAAAAGATCTTGCACAAAACTTAACATCAACAGCTAGATGAGACGATATCGAGTTCCTGGAGTGATCCTTTATATTTGCTATGTGTATCTCCTTTTTTGACTCTGGTGTAGGAGTGGTTTCTAACCCTCAAACATCTCTCTCTCTCTCTCTCCCTCTCTCCCTCTTCGTGTTGGTCCCTCACAGTTCTGTTCCTTGTTCTTTGGGTCGGTGCTTCCCACGTCGTCTCAGAACACCACGCAGCCCATACAGAGTCAGGAAGTGCTGGCCAGCGACAGCGAGGATGACACTTGAACTTGAGTCGTGGTGACTGTGGACATATGGATGCAAGGGAAAGGACGGACTGACTTGGATGTGTGTGTGTGTGTGTGTGTGTGCGCGCGTATATGTTTGATGTGTATTACTTTCACACTGCGCCCCCTGGAGGACTTCAATCAGAACTGTTGCATATCTTGCAGTGAATGTTTTTCTTTTTTAACTGGGGAAAGAAAAATATACAAAGCCGTTCTGCAGCATGGGGCAGAATCTGTTGCTCATGCATTCACATTTTTATTGGACTAATAATAATGATGTTTGACTTCTCGGACGGGTGGATTATGTATAACTGGACATGAGGCACTTGTTTATTTTTCATTCACAGTACATTTCGACGTGTGATCACCATGCTGGGCAAAAGTCGCGACAAAATAAAACCGACATGTTTCTGAAAGTCTGAAAAATCACATTTATTTACAGCTCCGAAAGCTCAAGTATAAGCAAGACTCATTTGTCAGAAGTAAGATTCAGCGTAAGGAGCAGAGTATCGCTGCGCCTGTGCGTCGCTGCTTTTAGGCTGAGTCTCTCTTTGTACCTGGAAACCTTCCCCCCTCGTTTGCGGTTTCCTCCTCTCTCGTTCCTTCTGCTTCTCCCGCTCCTTCGCTCTCTTTTTTCTCAACCGCTCCTCCTCTTTGACCCTCCTCTCTTCCTCTCTCCGTCTCCTCCTCCTCTCCCTCGAGCTCAGTTTCTCCTCCTCCTCGACCGGTTTCACTATCCCCACTCCATCGCTGAAATCCTGAATCAAGATTTTGGGCACCTGCATTTTGGGCGTCCCCTTACTCTGTTTGGGTTGCTCTCCTTTCAGCCTGCGGAAGAGACCGAAGCGTTTTGGCGTACCTGTTGGCCTTTTCTCCTGCTCTGCCCCAGTCCCCTTTGTGCTGCCGGTCACCTCCTCAGGCTGTGAAAGGGTTACTACCTTCTTAGTCTGAGGTGAAAGTTCTCCGCATTGAATAACATCATCAAGAGGTGTTTGGGCTGAGTTCATAGCTCCAGGATCAGATTGTACATCAGGGTGAGTGCTGTGATGTGGGTGAGTGGGGGTGGATTGTGGTTTGGTAGTCTGCTGGGGGGCCGTGAAGAGATCCTCAGAGAGTCTGCGAGCTAACCTCGAGCCACGGGAGGTAGATGACCTGCGGACACAGAACTCCCCAGAAGACGTGCGATGCCCAGCGGCTTGGACTTGGCTGTCGATCAATTGAGGAATTTTCGAAGTGAACATGAAGACGTTGTCGTCCCCTGCTGTGTTTTCTTGAGGGTTTTCCATCTTTTCTTCCTCCTTCACAGGACTCATGGCGACCAGACTCTTCGGTCGTTCAGGTGCAGGCTCCACAGGCGTATCTGTTGATTTGCCATCAGGCTCAGCAGTGAGATTCTGTGGAGGAGTTTTGGAGTCAGAGGTCTCCAAGTGTGTCAGCGTTTGTGTCGCCTGTGTTTGATCACAGATATCAATGTCGTCGATCACAGAGTTTGCTGCCAAAACTGTTTCTGCCTCTTCTGGTGTATGTGTGAGTGTTTCTGTCTCGCACTCCTTCTCTGAGCATTGAGCAAACATCTCATCTGATTCTGCTGTGTTTGCAACTGGCATTGGTGAATCAGGTACGTCTAAATCTGTGCATTTCTGTTGGATACATTCAGTTAAAGACGATACTTCTGCCTCTACCTTTGTCTCTGTGAAATCTAACGGATCTTGCTCTTCATCCATGTTTACATCAATTTCTGTTTTCTCCTCCATGCCAACACATTCAATTACCTTCTCTTGTGTCCTTTCAAGCATTCCTGTCTCTGTTTGAATGTGGGACTCTGCTTCTATGTCTGTTTCTGCTGATGTAGCATTTTGTTCTTGTTTGAATGCATCTTCATCTGGGCTTTTATCCGTCTGTGCGATTATGTCCTGCTCTCCTTGCATCTGTCTCGTCTCCAATGCAGGAATTGTGTTTAGGACAGCTGGTGCTTGGACGTCTCCCTCTGTCTCTGAGCCAGGACTGCTCTCAGGTCTTGTCTGGACCTCATCATCTATTCTTATTTCTGTAACTGTGTCCGTCTTCGTCAGTTGCACATTTTCTGTTTCTGGGATCTCCTCCGTTTTCATGACAACCTGTGTCATCGATTCCTCGGGTGTGTGTAAGATCACTTGTGTGTCTGTGTGTGTGTGTAAGATCACTTGTGTGTCTGTGTGTGTGTGTAAGATCACTTGTGTGTCTGTGTTTGTATCTGTATCAGTGTCTTTGTTTATCTCTGTCTGCTTTTCCTCCATGGCAGCAACATGCTCACTTTCTGCCACTTGTT
This sequence comes from Lamprogrammus exutus, assembly GCA_900312555.1. Lineage (NCBI taxonomy): Eukaryota > Metazoa > Chordata > Actinopteri > Ophidiiformes > Ophidiidae > Lamprogrammus > Lamprogrammus exutus. Next base: position 6,248 of record OMOW01116534.1, on the reverse strand, counting down.
TTGGTGTCTCCACCTCTGTGTCTCTAATCTCTGTCTCTTTGTCCTTCTCTTCATGAATCTGCTGTTCCAGGACTCGTGACTCGTTGTTTGAGTCCATCTCCTCCCCCTGGACAGTATCTCCAACCGCCTCAGGTTTGGCTGGACTCTGGCTTGGTTCTGTCTCAATTGCTTCGTCTTCCTCAGAGACTCCTGTCTGTTCCGGTGGCACTTTGCCCAGACATTGGCTTTTGTCTGTCCCTCTTTGTTGACTTTCTTTCTTTTCTGCATTTTTGGATTCTGCGAGTTCAGTTTGTGGTTTGACTTCTTCCTCATGCTGTGCTGGTACACTTGGGTTTTCAGTCTGCACTTTGGGCTCTGCTGGAGGTTTGCTCTCTTCAATTTGTCCTCTTAGTTTTAGCTCGCTCTGTTTTTTGTATTCCTCTGAAACAAAGTCCTCTTCCTCCTCATCATGCTGCACCTTCTTTAAACGTAAATCAGTCCAACTCTTCCAGTCCTTCTCCCTCGCTCCCATTGAGAGTTTCCTCACTACTCTCCCACTGCCCTCACATTCTTCCGCGTTAACCTTCCCATCCTTCCTCCACCTCTTGTGAAGGAGGGAAGGAGAGAGGGAGAGAGTGGAGGCCGAGCGAAAAAGCGGAACAGACAGGTTCCCTTTCTCTCTCTCTTTCCTATCCCGTTGTTCCTCACTCTCTCGAGCCCTTGCCCACACCGTCCGGTATCCATGGCAGCGGCCTCTGGGGTCAAAGGTGGACGAGGGTCTGTCTTTCCTCCACTTCTCTAGCTCCTTTTCTGTCTGCTTCTCCAGATCTCTTGCTGACAGTGGCACCGAGCAAACCTGAGAGCAGATGGAAAGGAAGGAAAACTCTGGTTTCACTCTCTGGTTCTCTTGTATGTATGTACGTACCAATGTACCAATGTTAAAGTTGCATAGCTTTCGCCCTAACCTCTGTGATGAAGGTCTCGTCTTCCTGCCGGATGTGCTCCCTGACCCCCCTCAGCCTCTCTAGAGTCTCCATCTGGCCCTGGCACTGCTTCCTCTGCTCTGCTCGGCCCAGCACCTGACGCACCAGCACCACCGCCACTTGGAACAGCACCCTGACCCCTGGATAGGAGAGAGGGTGGAGGAGGAAGAGGGACAATTAGGATGAAGAGAGGGGTAAGAGAGGCTTTTGTTTCACCTTTTGTTGCCCCATTTCGAGTCTGAACAGTGTTACTGTGTATTTACTTGTTCGTGATGCCTTAAATTTGCACGACTGGCAGGACATACCATAGCAGAAGAAGAGATCCCAGACTCGGAGCAGCGTGTTGAAGGGCAGGTGGCGTGTGAACAGGCACATCAGCCAGTCAGTGGCAAACATGAGAGGCTCCACGCCAAAGTGCTGCAGGTGTCTGTGTGCGGCTGGACACGATCTTTTCAAAACCCAGGTCAGCATGGCCGCATCAAACAGGACGCCCTCCTACACAACACATGAGATACAGACTGTGCTTGCACTCTCTGACAATATGTGATTTACGCTGACATGCTGGAACTCTACAGTAGGTGTTGGGTAAATTAGTTTAGCACTAGGCAAAGGACTTCATGTGGATGCTGTGGGGACATTGAGGGACATGCTTATGATTGACACAGTTTGTATACGTGTAGGAACTTGGAGGTGCTCACCAGCAGAGGGCTGTAGTATCCAGGCAGGTACTGTTCACTGATCTGCACCAAGCACCAGAAGGCCTCCTGCCAAGGTCACACGAGGAAAGAGGGCACACGAGATGTCAGGTCAATGTCTGAAGTTATGATAGCTCATGACGTTATTTTTGGACCACTGTTATTAAAGGTGCAAATCACTGACTGAACTCCAGTTCCACCATTTTGGAGAAGCCTTTTTTCTTCCTTGACTGGCTTTGATACCATCATGAAGTGTTCATGTTTTGATTCAGTAGTGATAACGCAAAACCGTGGTCAATAAATAACAGGCAGTAATATCTGTCTTTATTCTCCTACAGGGTGAAAAATAGACCTCAAATTTATATTTTAAACATTTTTCTTAAAAAGAGCCCGTTTCTGTCGGATGGTGTTGTCAAACGAGAAAAGTGCTTTTATATCATTTAAATAATTAATATCAGTAATATATACAAACAACGAAATGAAAAACATTAAATAATTTCAAATATTCAAGAATGTTAGTTTTAATAGTGTTTACCCCACACCTCACGCAGTCTGTCAGTATCAGCAGTAATATTAATACTTTGTTACTGACAGTGAAAGAAGCCATAGAACTGACAGCAATTGATGTGATGTAGTGATCAGTGCTTCCTCCACCTATATTTATTTTCATTGGGGTAGAATCCTCTGAAACTGTTAAAGACCACTGGACTCAAATGTTTCTGGACTGAAAGCCACTTAAGTGAAATTCTTCTAGTTGGGCTGGCAGCTCCTTGAGGCATTTTGAGAAGCTTAAGAGGTGTTGGTGGTTACCTCAGCAGGCATGTTCATTAGCAGCACTGCAGCCACTGGCCCCTGCGCCTGACAGTAACCCTCTTCTGGCTGATACTGGGTGTAGGCTTTCAACACCCGGAACAAACCACGCTGCCTGCACAAACAATGGCACACATGCAAGAATCAGCCACACAAATCATCACACAATCATGTTAGATACAAAATCACCTTTACTTGAGAAATAATCCATCCAATTTTTTGTATCTGAATAAGGTTACATAGCCAACATACGGGCAAGTGACATCACCATACCGAGTCTTAATGAGAACATAAATTTTATAAATGTAACCACAGTGTAAATGACAAGAAAGACCAAGAAATGAGTGAAACAATACAGGCAGTAGTAGCTGTTAAGAAATACTGAAGGACGTTTATGTTGATGAAATGCTGTGTACCCATGTCCGTCCTTGGAAAGGAACATCTCGTGGAAGGGGAACTGTCGGTCCAGGTCTCTCTCTATCACGTCCACCCAGCTCTGCTGAGCTGGCTGTGAGTCCAGCGACTGGCACAGAGACAGAAAACTGCCTTGAGTGAACCATGTACAAAGTCCCAATAACATACAGTATTTGGCGTCTTTAAATGTAATTTCCTCTTCTATCCTGATTGACAGATCACTGTGTTTCCTTCTAGTCCCCATTATTTGCAGGTGCTTGAACCAAATGGGTGTTAGACAATTTGCCTAAATCACAACTGCTCCATGTTTAGGTAAAGTTGGCATTTCTAAATATTTATGATTAATATAATAACAATTTCTACGTCTTTGGGAGAGGTATGCTCTCAGAAGTCCTTTAGTTGACTTTGTACTGAGAGGAAGGAATTGGGTTTTTTACAATACTATAATACAATCTTCCCTGAGCTAAAGCCAGTGGTCATTAGAGGAACTGCACCTTAAGGCGACTCCACACTGGCTTTGGCACTCAGCCATGGAAGCTGCAGTGAGCATGTTTGATTTTCTTACCTTGTAGAGGTCTTTGTTGTGTCTCATCTTGTCCATGGCCCCACACAGCAGTGGCCAGCACTTCGCTCTGAGTGAGGTGGGGATGCCTTTCTGACATTGCACTTTGACCTGAAGAGACGTGACGGCAACGCGGGATCAACCCCGAGCAGGCAGCATTGTTGATATCGGTGCTCTTAATTCGGTTTGAAAGCTGTTTTCCTTGACATTTAATGACTTAACGTGTCTAACTGGACCTACCTTGCTGCTCTTCTTCAGTAAAATGCGATCCCATTGCTTGATAATGTGGATCCACTTGGCCTCTCTCTGCCTGACCAGCTCAGGGGAGGGGCCCACAACCCTGACACAGGAGAACATACAAACAATTTCAAACACAAAACAACTAGGACATATCTTATATGTCTGCCGCACAGACTGAACTATTGCTCTGTAAACTGCCATTTAAGTCAAGGCCTTTGAGTCAGTGTGCATTTGTTGCTGCATGCACTTTTGTGTGGTGTCATCATTGGAAGACAGCACTCTGAAACAAGAGCGGAAACAGGAAAACCACACGATGGTGGTGTTGAGTCTCCATGGCAACAGGCCAGGATGTTATCAATGGGTAAGAGTGTAAAGTTAGCAGGTAACTGTTGCTCAGTTTTGTTCATCTGGTAATATAAAAAATGAATGCTGCTTCATCTGCAGTACAGTTTAATGCTGTAAAATTACAACTATGGAATAATTAAATATTTTCACCAAAACATTTGGATGTTGTGCACTGTTAAGGTGATGTCTCATCATATCAGGTTGCCTTTTGCAACTGTAAAGTTCAAATTTTGATTTCTCTGTTAAAAACCCCCACTTTTCTTCCACTTTTCATCAGTTAAAGTTAATTTTGTTGGCTGTGCCTGTGCATTTAGATTGCTTTACGAACAAATAAATTGTTTGAAAACTGCTTCTCTGCCAGCAAGACCTCAGTTTGTCTGTTGTCTTTTGACTATACTTTGATTATTAGGAGTGGGCTGTTTGTTCAGTTGGCTTGTTGTCTTGGTCTAACTTGCTTTGGATTAAAATGACTGTCAAAATCTCTACTGTGTGTGTTTTTAAAGACCTGAAGATATTTAAATCCAAAGACTTTCCAACTACAAGGAGTAATATCAATAGCACATACACAGTATTTGACAGTATTATTTTAGTTTGACTGTGTATAAAGTGCTGGTAAAGACCAAACCAATCCACCCAGTGTTCAAATACTGAATGTGTCAATATTCACATTTCTTTATTTTTCCCCTCATCAATCTTAACACAATATAGCAAAGCCAAACCAGGTTTTTACAAAGTCTTCCCTGTTATCAAATTAAATTAAATTACTCAGAAGAAATTAAACATCACATAAAGATTTAGACTAATATGGTTTCACAGCAATTTTTTGAAAACCTTATCAGACAGATATGTTGCAGTTTCATACAAGAATTCCTAAAAAAAACCTGAACATTTAGCATCACTTCTAAGTATATTCTCAAAAACCAAAGCATGAACTGTTTATGTAAATAATGGAAATAAATGTTATGAGTGGGAGCTGAGACTTTTAGACTCAACTATATGGTTTGTGCCTTGTATTTCCTTTATGTTTTGTTTCCCCCCCAATACGTTTAAGGGCTGTTGAGCAATCAACTCTATCAGTCACCTCGTCATCATCATGTCTTTTAACCATTTATGAAAATATAAGGACAAAATGTAATAGAAAGAAAACTTTCTTTTTTTTTTAGCACAGTAGTTCATTTACAATTATCATTTACATTTGGCACTCTTGTAACCAAAGCGAACTACATATGAGATTAAATACAACACAAGGAAGGATCTATTTAGGAGAACAAGAGTAAGTGCCTTGAAGCTAAGCTAGTAGTAACAACACACAAGAACAAACCTAGAGCTACTCACCCAGCTGTAGATCTGTTGGTCAAGATAAAGCCAAACTGATCTGTCTCAGGTTCCACGCTGACCTCTGACCCTGCATCAGATCCAGAACTGTCCTCGTCACTGAGGTTCCTCTGGACCCGAATGGATGGATTCAACATCTTACTAGAGAAGACAAGTTGAAATGGGAAATTGATCTCATCGTTCAGCATATGACCGTGTGTTCTGCTCCATCATCACCGTTATGTGAGGCTGGTGTGGCTGTGTGTCAGAGATCTGTCACTTCAAAAGGACTCCCACATACTGATGTTCCAGAGTGACTAAGTATGCTAAGTTTATTATTAGTAGTAGAATGTACACTATGTCATCCTATTGAATGCAATGTGGTATGCTATACTTCTAACATTTTAAAAGTGCTTGTTTAACCCACCCCACTGATTTCAGTTATTTGACTTCCTGTCCTTAAACCGTGAACACAACCACACCCAGAGGACACTGCGATGTTATTAAATCCGTTAAAAGGGTTCAAGTTTAATTTTAAATACCTTTAGCATATCCCTGCTGTCTGATCAGCCTGGTTTGTGAAGAGGTGAAATGTTAAATCCTCGTGTGCTGAGAAAGACAAACTTCCTCTTTCTCTTGCATGTTTGTGCTCTCTCTCTCTCTCTCTCTCTCTCTCTCTCTCTCTCTCTGACACATTGTGACCTATAACTACTTCCGTCTACTGTAACAGCTAAGGTGACTATTTATTGATTATAGTCAATATGAAACTGAGCAATAATTGTATAATTACTCCAATGTTCTTCATAAAACAGACATTTTTCTAGTGCTGCCCTTTATTGCTCTAGGAAATACAAACACACAAGCCTAAGAGACCAAAACAGTGTGAAGATTTACCAGGAAAGCTGG
>OMOW01116530.1:0-10850 GCA_900312555.1 Lamprogrammus exutus | reverse complement strand
GATTTGGAGATAAAAATATCAATTTTACTGTTTGTTAAACATTAAAATTGATATTTTTATCTCCAAATCAGACAACTAATGTCCATGAATACTGAAACACAGAGGGTGGACAGAAACTGAAATGCCTTACAATCACCATGAATACAAACTTGGTGAATCTGATATAATAATGTTTAGTTTTTGTTTAGATGCTCAGAGATTTCGGGTTATTTTGCATTGATTGCATCTGATGCACACACGATGGGTAGTGACTATCTGGTCTCTCTGAACCTCCATAAGCTGTCTAATGCTCCTTTGAATGTATTTTTTTAGGTAGACCTATACAATCTAATGCAATCCAATCCAATAACACTGCAATATAGCTCAAATTTGTGGGTAATGTGTAGTTTTTGTTAACACTGTATCAACAAGGAGCTGATTTAATTCTCCTGTATGGTCATTTTGAGATCCTGGTCAGTGGCAGTGTATCAATCTACATGTTAATCCCTATCATGCACTGTATGTAAATAGGGTTTCTTACATTTATAAATGATCACAGAGTTGAAATAAAAAACTGTCAACATCATCAGCTTCAGAAACAGAATTTATTGGGGGATGTTGTATTGATTTGCATTAGACTGTACAGGTGTACCAAACAAACTGGTCACTCCACGTATAATTATGATCACTGTCAAATCTCTATGAAAGATGACATCATATTCTTTTAATATGGCTCAGTTGTGCAGCTGCCTTTGTAATAGCTACACCGCTTAACTCAGGAATATTATAATGTTTTTACTGTTAGTACAGTATCATGAGTCTCACCCATGTGATGGCTCTTTAATTGGGTTTAAAGTACTTTAACAAATTGTTTGCCTGACTGCCTTTCCCTGCAGCCTTTTTGTCTTTGGTCATCAAGGTCCTCCCCGCTTTTCTAGATGAGGGGGTCTTCAGGACCGGTTTCTGTTGCTTCCACTCACACATCAGCTCCCGTTGAACATCCGGTGGAAGCTCAGAAAACACCTTAGGGTCCACATTTACTGGGAAATCACAGTCAGAAGACTGTGGGGATGATGGCCGCCCCTCTTCCATGACTCTTTCTCCAGAAACTGTACTTGTGCTCGCAGGACAGTACTGATTCATGGTGGCCCGTCTGTCAGATGAAACTAAACTGCTTACGGCCTCTTTTCTGTCTTTGAGAACTTGAGAGTCAGTCAGTGACTGTAAAACAGGCTTGGAGGGTGGGGGGCACCGTGCAGGCATGTTTCTTGATAGGTCAACAATACCAACAGCAGGAGTGGAGGGACTGGAAGCAGGTATGAGAGGACTTGGAAGGGAGTTTGCATAGGCTGGAGATAACAGCTCTTTCTGGATTTCCTCAGGAAGGTGTCTGAACACTTCTGGGTCAATGTTTGGGGGCAACTGAACCATCAACTTTAGAGAGTTACTCATGCCGTCAGTGTCTGACCCCGTCGTGCTGCAGGACACTTTCAGAGGCTGAGGCAGTCCTACAGGGACAAGAGGGCTCTGCTTTGTTATGAATCCATGTAAACTTACGTTGCCCCTGAAAGGTCCTTCTGCAGATACTGTCTTCTGTACAGTATGTTGAGTAGTCACACTGTTTGTGCTGAACCAATCCTTCGTGCAGTGACTATCCCCACTTTGAGAGGAATCTTCCTATTGGACAATAGAGAGGGAGGAGCAAAACTGAATACTAGAATGTTTCAGACCTTCAAAATAAATAAATATCTGTATTTTTAAAAGAGAAATTCAGTAGCCATCATATGGCAGCATGGCATGAAATAATAAAGTTATCTGAAGAGTAATGACAAACTAGATTAGATTACTTGACAGCTTTACCTGGTCTTGTGAGGAGATTTGTGTTTTTCTGGGAGATATTGTGCTGTGTGTGAAGAAGGAGGTTATGGAGCCCTTTCCACTGGCAGCAGCTCCCCTGGCTTGCAGATTAGTGAAGCACACGTTAATGAGGGTGAGGTGGAAGGCTGTGCTCTTGTCCACCATCTTGTGGAAGAGCTTCAAAGCCATAGAGACCAGATGGACCACGGCGTCCTCAGTGCTGCCTAACAGACACATTACAGGAAATGGTATTTTTAATTAAATGATGATCAGAATGCAGAGCATTGCCAGATGGTACAGATGATCATGCAGGTTTTGAAGATTATGAGAATGATAACATTTTTGTTTGTCAAGAATCCTTTAGATAGATAGATAGATACTTTATTAATCCCGAGGGAAATTCTGCATTTAATGCATTCATAGAAACTACAAAAACAAGCAAACATAGTTTCCAAAGTCACTTTGATATTAATGGCTTCTTCGTTTGGAGAAATTTACAGTCAAACTTGGTATGGGGGACGGTCACAAATATATAAAACAAGACATTATACAAAATGTTAAGGCTATGAATCGACACAAGTCTCCTTCAAATGGTTTTCACAGCGTTGAACCCAAAAAGCGGCTGAGACACAAAGCCAGATTTAAATCTATATAAAAATAAAATCAACTAATTCAGAGGTCATTTGGGATCTTAGGGATGCTCCAATCAGGATTTTTCATTGGTTACATTCCGATGTACATCTCATCTCACATCAGGAACCCAACAAGAGTCAGTGATCATGTTATATTCCATTACATTCAGAAACCATATCCTCACCTGTGTGCTGCAGTTCAGGCAGCCATGAAACAAGTGGGAGGATAAAACACTTTTTAAGCTCGCAAACTGAGTCTTTGTCATGAATATTTATCATGATCTTCACCCAATTGATCCCCACGCAACATCTTAATATAACTAGAGATATTAAAATGGGAAAAATGGCATAGCAACATCTCTATTTGTTGAAAATGTGTTAACATTGCATGGTATACAGATCATTGTGATACCGGCCCAAACCTTATTTATTTACCTTATTCAAGAATTTTCAAGGAGAGCCTAATATAAGACCTTGATGTGCCTGGGCTCTTTACACGCCTCCTGGTGTACAAACTTACCAGACGTGATCTTTTGCTGTATGTGGTTGGGGATTGGACACTGCCGGCTCTCCCGACTGAACCACTTGTTGGTTGTTGAGTATCTGCGGATCGTCAGTCTGAAGGTTTGAGGCTGCCTGCCATCGCTGTGCATCCTTGTTTTTCAAACACATGGCACAGGTTAGATTCAGTGGTTCCTGCCCCGGGGACCACAGATTAAAGGCTCTGTTTGCTCAGTGCAATCAGACCAACCAGCTCAAAGAGGTAAACCCTTTGTTTTTGTTCATATGGGCACAGCGCACGACAAGCAAAAACACTGCGTGAAGTGGAAATTAAAGCGGCGTGGTGATGAATTGCTCTTCCAGTCACAGCGGCAGAGACAAAAAAGCTCCAGCCAAAGTAGAGCAGAGCTACAAAGGCTTCTCAAGTAGAAGAAGAATAATGTGCAGTCAACTCAGACATATGGCAGCACAACGATGCCTGGCACTGTCATGGTTCCTATGCATAAAGTTGTTGATACACATAGTAAACCATGTGTGCCCTGAGAGGTTCTGTTGTAGGTTACAATAGTATTTGTTGCTTTGGTTACCATTTGCTTGACACATTTATTTAGATTTGGTTGGTTAGGCCAATGCCTTCAAAACTGTGAGGGACGCAGTTTGTTTACCAGTTTACCAGATTGCATCATTGAACATTTTTTCATACTAATCCTGTTTACTATCCAGAGAGATTTGTGGATTTGTTTCTCTTTTTCAGCTTAAAATTGACCAGTCTGACGCGTGTGTGTTATTGTGCGACACTGCGGCTGTGGATTGTACAAATTTAATCGAGGTACCCTTAACAGAGGATTGTGTGGAATAGGCACAGCACTTCAGTCCTGCACTTTTCAAATAAGCGTCTGAAAATGGAGGGAACAGAGCTGCAGTGGATGATTGATACTGGAATCTGCCATTTGTTTGATCAAAGGACAGACATCCATGTTATAATCACATCTGAATGTGGCTCCACATGCGTCTCCTGCTTGGAGATGCATAATTGAAAGTGTTCATACATCATTCAGCATTATGCTCGGTGAGGGCACTGTGAAAAACACCAAACTGACGGGTGAAGCACGTTTTAAGGTTTGGAACATGCGCTGCTCTTTGTTTTACCGTCTGAGAGGTTTAATAGGATGTGAACCTCACCCACCTCTCCACTAGACTGCTTAGGAGGTCTTGAATCTTTTGCAGCACGTCTTTAATTGACGACATTTTCTTGAATGAGTCTTCATCGCTAAGAGACTAACACACAGACAAGATTATAATTAAGGCAGAAAACATTGAATGATGTATTTCAACATAAAAATGGCATTAAGCAAGAACACTGATGACAAAATGATGTCATCGGTGGAGTGTTTTTTCTCTATTTTATGTTTTATTGGATCTTTTAACAGCTTGCTTACTAATCACTATAATACGTATGACTTTCTTTGATGCCTGTGATGATTTCAGGGCCATCCTGTCCTACCTGAGGAGCGCCAGTCGGGGTGACAGGAGACTCATCGATGCCGAGGGCCAGATTCCTCAAACGCTGAGCGATGGAAACTCCAAACTCTTTCTCCAAGTCAGCCAATGGGAAGAGCTGCAGGTCCTGCACACTGACCAATCCCAGGGCCTGAAGTCTTTTAGCGGTTTGGTGCCCCACCCCTAGGACGACACAGATTTAGAGGAAAGGATAACAGCAAAATAATGTGTGCAAAGTATTGTTAGTATACATGAACTCTATACCATTTAACAACATTAAAGGCAGCAATCTTTGCTTATACCAAAGTCAAAACCTGCAGCAAAGGTTTCACAGTAAATTGCAGCTGTTTGCCTCTCCATGACCAGAGCCAAATCAGAGTTACAATTCCACATAAGCATCTATACCTGGCACTTTGCGAAGACCACTCAAACAGCCCACGATATCGGCGACGTTCTCCGGCAGCAGTGTGGTTTGCTGGTTGGGTTTGAAGGTGCCTGACACCAGTTTGGCCAGAAGCTTGTTGGTGGCAACGCCAGCACAGCCAGTCAGGCCCAGTTTGCTGTGGATGGCTTCTCTCAACTCTGCTGCAATATGTGAACCCAAAGCCAAACTTTGATGATCACTGGCTTTAGCATCGACACCTGGTCAGGCAAAGAACAACAGCTTATGATGAACACACACTAATTAAAAAAAAATCCAAAAGTAATCTTTCCACTTTGCGCCTAGAAACTGAAAGTTCAATGCAAATTCCAGCATAACTTGTTTCACAACTCATTTCCTGGTCTCCATGAGCCAGATGCATGCACATCTAGAGTTACACACAAAGAGCATTCTCACTCAAATGGTTGTAGACGTGGCCTTTGAATGAATAGTTATTAGTCTCCGGTGTCTGTGTCAGCCTTCTCTCTACCATCTCTGTTACGTCCATGAAGTTCTCATCAAATCCAAGCCTCTCTACTAATGGACAGTAGGACATCAGCAGCTCTGAATGAGAGACAAGAAAAGGCAAAGCAAGGTAAGCGGCTGTTAGCGTCAAAATAGGAAATTCCTTGACACAGGAAAGATCCATTTCATTTCATGATTCACTCTGACAACCTCCAGAGAGGTTTGTTGCATGTGTTCTTCTACAGTGGAGCAGCAGGGAGAGGGAAAATATGCAGCGTGATGGTACCAGGATTGAGAAGTACTGATTTATGTAGCTGTAGCCAGGTGTCACTCAGACAAAATACCCCAAACTAGCGAAAATGTGTGGCAAATATGTGAAAGCTGTGAGGCAAATCACCAACAGCGGTTTACTAAGAATGTTTTCCTGCTCTAGCCTACCTGTGACTTTGTAGGACATCTCCCGGTAGTGCGTCAGGTCCTCTCCTTTAACCATCACCAGCTGAGGACATTTCTCCTTCGCATCAGTCACAGACATCAGCTTGGTGACGCCATGCTCCCTTGCCACATAGTTACATGTGACTATGATGTACTTCTGCTGAATACCTAATAGGTAAACAAAGATTACAGGTTACTATATTAACATTACAGGTGACTATGATATAGTTCTGCCGCGTACCTAATAAATTGATTAATTTGAGATGACTGAAAGATTTTAGGGCTACATAAGTATTCAGGCCTTTAATGTGAACACACCTGAATGTCAACTTTGTCTTTTATATTTGCAAAACATCGAATGTTAAACAGTAAGTCAGTTTACCTAAAGGCACATGCCTGAGTGCTGGGTTTCTGATCATTTCCACCTGAGCATAGAAGCAGTCCAGGTCAAAATGCAGAATAACTCTGTGTGGAAGTATTGTTGGTTGTTTCTTATTGAGGGTGGACCCTGGAACATTGAAAAGTATCGGTAAATAATGAAGGTGAATCGTGTAGATAGCTGACAGGCAGAGCAGCGTCATCTCCTGTCATGAAGTCAGATGTTAAGGTTATTTAGAACTCGTTTTTGCATGCTCGCTTGTTTACCAGAAGCAGCAGCTGGGCTGACTGGTGTTACGTCCGTGAAACTGCTCTTCCACTCCACTTCGTCCTCCTCCACCTCATCGTCGCTGTTCTCCATTTCAACACAAACACGTGAATGTTATGTATACATTCCTGAACACACCACTATTCCGGAAAAACGCTGGTGTTGTGGTGAAATTGAACGCATCCTGGCTCTTTTGTTGTTGTTGTTGTGAGGCACAGTTTAGTTTTGTGTTGTAGTGCCACCTAGCGACCGGGAGGGTTTATTACTGCAACACACTGAACATATAAATATAGGAAAAACGATTATTTTCATTTTTAATGGAAACTATATATATTTTCAATTCGTAGTCTTTTTTAATCAATTACTTTAATGACCGGCTCGCGCGCTGAGCTGAAGCTATAAAAGAGAGGCTGGTGTGACGTCACCCCAGGTTGATTAGCCTCCACATGTTAGCTAGAAATTAACCCAATTAAACCAAACGGGTGGGTGCTTGGGGAAAGGGAGACTTTTTTTTTTGCTAATGTTTCCCTCGTCCGGTCTCTTTGCCGACATATCTTGTCCCTTCTCAAAACGTGGACTTTGTGAGCGTCCTCATTGTTTCTATCAGCATGCTGGAGAAGCGGAGGACATGTTTAGTGTCTCCGACGTCGACTGTGCAGGTAAGAGGCTGAGGGAGTTGGAGCTAAGGTTTTCCTATCGTGGAAATGTCTCGTAAGAAGTCATACATTTCATTAAACAAACGCATTTGTGATAATTCAACTAAAAATGTAACAAAACGTGTCATTAAATCTACTTGATAAGTGTAATTATTTGCCAAAATCACATTTAAAAGTTTGGGTCATGGGACTACAGTCCTGTGAGTCGGCATTTTCAGCAGAATTGGGACCAAGTCATTGTTTTACAAAGCAATGTCTCAAGTTTTGGCAGTGAGGTTCCAACTCAGACTGGTTAGTCAAAATTTAAGACTAACAAGTCCAAGTTACAAGTTCTAAACCTGGAGTTTCCAGCCCTTAACAAAGCCATAAAATTGGATTTTTTTTTTGACCAAAAATGAGTTGGTTTTTTGTGTCAAATTTCCTTGTGTTGGCTGAATTTAGGTACATTCACCCTAATTAATTACAGCCTTACAATTAGTATAGTCTGCTGTTGTGGGCTAATCTGGGGCTAATTGGTTGTTGTGGCTCTTTGGTAGAGGTGTTATTTGTTGAAAAAAGTCAATTCTAGTGGATTCATAATGTCCACAATTCAGTAACATCTGCTTATTAACGAAATTAAAACAACTGAAAATGTTGTAGCGCTTGCATGTCTGTCCGTTGCTGTCAGAGGTAGAGCTTGTAAGGAAAATGTATGGTTTTCTGAATATGATTTATAAATGTACTCTTATCACTAATGCTAAGGAGAAGTCTCATTAGTTTAATCTTTCTGTGAACAGGACACAAAAATGGCTCCCCGTCTGCTCTCTGTGGACTACCAGTGGCGTCGGAGACCAAAGATGGTTGCCTCCAGGAGCTGGAGAGGCTTAACAAGGAGATAGAAACTGTGAAGCATGAAGTAGAGAAGGAGCAGAGGCGACTGTCACGCTATCAGACGGAACAGACAGATTGCAGGAACGGTGTGTCTAACTTCTGTGTTTCCGGGTCAGAAATGGCCGGCAAAAATGCAGACCGAGATTCTTGTAGGCCATCTGCATGCACAGACTTGAGTAAAACATACTCCCATGCAAAGACGTATGTGATCGACAAGTCAAAACCAAGGACAGATTTGGAGTATGACCCCCTGTCTAACTTTTCTGCAAACTTGCGCTCTTGCAGCTCATCAAGTAAGGACCAGAAAGTAAAAAATGGAGTGAAAAGAGCAAGAGACGGTGACCCAAAGAAGCCACTCACACATCAAGCCCAGTTTTCTCGATCTCCCTCTCCGGAGCTACTTGACGATTCAAGAGAGGATGATGTCCTCATCATTGACATTCCTCCCTCGCCTGAAAAAAAGAGGGGTCGAGCTCAGAAACCCAGTGATGATGATGTTGGCACATCACTGGGTTTAGTAGAGGACTTCAAGGAAGTCAAATCAGTGCCCATTATAGCTGATTCTCCACCACTGCGCTTAGCAACCCACGAGGCGTTCAATGTCACATCCCCATGTGCAGCAACAGTTGAAGATCATAATCATTGTGGTGCCAAAAAGGATAAAGATCCTTCAAATTTTTCTGTTAGCAAAGAAGATGCAAATGAGCCAATTGATGTAACAGTAAATGATTTATCCAGATGTTTGGAGGATCTTAGAAGTAGAAGTTGCAATGTTACTTGCTTTCAGACCACTGAAACTGTGGTGGAGAACAGTCAGGAGACTGAAAGTCTTCCTGCTGTCTCAGACTCTCAAGATCTCAATCATAACAGTCTGGTGGTTGAAGAAGAGTTGAACAAATTTTGTGGTGAAATGTCTCATTGTGAAATGCCTTGTGGCCTTAAAGTGAACCCAGTGCAGCCATGTAGCGTTCCACAAAATGATTTGCTAACACATAAAACTCATGTTGTTAACTCATTCTACCCATACGATCAACACGCCAAGCAATCCCAGAAAATGGGACAGGCAGATGTACAAAGCATTCCATCAGGACTGTCACCTGGGCAGAAGGTGTCGAGCCAAACCAAAGGACAAATGCAGGCTAAAGCTGCTGTTCACCAGGCGTTAGCTCAAAGCAGCCAGGATCAGACCGACCACGGTTCATTGGCACGAAACAAATCACATTTGACAGCTGAGTCTTCATCTACAACCCCTGAGAAGCTTTCAGTGCAAAGTACTAATGAAGAGGTTATCATCATCGAGTCAAGCTCAGAGGAGGAGGCTGAGCTCAACTATTCAGACATGGAGGTGTCGGACAGCGACCCAATGGAGGAATGTTACCGGATCTTCATCGAGGCAAACAAGGAGGAGCAGGGAAAGGTGGAGCCGCCTCACACTCACACACCAGTAAGTATGATGCAGCAGTCCAGTCCAGTGCTGTGGTGGAAGCAAACATGTCTGATCGATTTAAAGAGCAGTTTTCTCCTTATTACGGCAATGCTAGGTCAGTGGTGTGGATGAGGAGAAGCTGGAGGTCAATGTCAAACCCCAGACATTGCCAGGAAAGAAGAGGGTGGCTCATGAAGCTGAACACACAGAGGTAGGCCTTACACACACAAACACACACACACACACACACGACATGACTAATGTGAAGCCCCAGTTAGAAATGATATGGGGAGAGATAACCCGTGATGCACAGCAACAGAACAACCCCGTTGTGCCATCTAGTGGACAACCTGTGGTATTACCATGGCGTTTGGCGTTTTGAGCACAGGTGGGGGAGAAACACATCAAGCCTACGTCACACAAAGACTTAATACACTGCATCAAATAACATTTTGTCATCATTTGTTATTCTAAAAATTTAAATAAACCGTTGAGAAAGCTTTAAAAGCTAAAAATCTACTCATTCTCCCCGGTTGAGAATTCCACAATCTAAATATGCAAATGTAGCCCCAGGAGTCGTCGCGTGTCACGCTTATAAACCTGTGCACCATTTCAAAGAACAGAACGTATTCCTCCTTTAGCAGAGACATGTGAAAACAGCCCTTACCTCTGCTCATACATCAGTCTGTACGGTGAAAGTTAACATCCAAGCGAATGAACGAGAAAGGAAATCAATCAAACCAATCATGGTCTCTAGGTAGAATATGCGAAGAGCTGTTGGCTGTGTTATGTTCGGAATAGCGTAACCAGGACAACAGTGCTGATGGTTGGGGCCAGAATGCTCAGTGAGGGAGAGGGTAAATGACCTTTTAAACCTTTTTCTGAGGTTTATTAGCATTTCTTGTTAATAATAATAAAAAAATATATAAGTCTTAAAATGTGTGGAAGGCATATTTGAATCTTTAAAGTGGCTGATATTGGCGCAAAATGTCCCTGTTGCGACTCCCTAATATTGCAAGTAAGAGTCAAGTGTTGCTGACGAGGCACTGACGCGGCTTTAAACACGCTGGCTCAGCAGCTTGCGGGTATGGGCAGACCTCAGCCTCAGGTGTTGGTTCCCCTGAGGGTGGCGACGGCGGCGGCGGGTGGATCTGCCTCCCTGCCATCGGTCACATCCAGGATCCAGCAGGTACAGCAGAGAGCCAACGCGCTGAAGGCTGCGATGAAAGGAGGTCAGGCTTTCGTCTCCTCCACCTCCCAGAGGAAGCCGGAGACCCAAATCCTCGTGAACAAGTCGGCTCCAGCGGCACAAAACGGTGAGCATTGGCTGGCTGTACTGGGCCAAGTTGTGAACATAATGGTGAAACTTTAGTGTAATTACTTTTATACTGGCAGACATTGGCAGTGCCTTTTCCCCCCCTTTTATTGGAGACGGTAAAATTGATGTTTATAGGGCAAATTT
>OMOW01116523.1:0-13743 GCA_900312555.1 Lamprogrammus exutus | reverse complement strand
AAAAAAAAAAGAAGAAGAAGAAAAACGATCTGCATATTTCAATTATGTGCCGTTGTGCTCAGCTGATCAAAGAGCTGCAGGGATGCCACTCCTAACTGAAGGGTTGAGGACCCTCATGATGTGAATGAGCGCAAATTGATGCTACTGATGCTAAACGGTTAAGCGCCTCACAAAATGTCATAAGGTCAATCAACTTTTGGTAGTCATTTGACCGTGACACAACTTTGGCAGTTTTAGTGGCTAAACAAGCTTTGGGCAGCGCTGGGTTCGTCTGCACTTTAATTCAACTAACAAATGCCCGTAACAAAACACAATATGAGGATGAAAGCAGCTTACTGCCTTTGTCCTCAAACAGGATTAAATAGAATAAATGTTGATCAAATCTGTGTGCCTTCTGCTCATTTCTAATTCCCAAAACAGACATTGGAAAACAAATTTCACTACTTGTTTTTGAAAATCACTTTATAGCCCAATCAGAAATAATGAAAATTAAAGCATTTTCTGACACAGAAAGTGGTTAGTAGAAATATAGCTCAAATTTCTATATCTTTATTCTCAATTTCCATTTTTTACTCTTTTGCTTTTGTGATCAGGTAATAAAATAAAGCACAGAAGAAAAAGGTCAAGCAAAAGTTTGCTTGTTTATTTGTGGTTACGTGACCTCGCCTGGAGTTGACAATGGATAACGACTCCTGTTTAAGGAGAGCAACACGACCATCTGAAACATAAATGGGCTGATGTATCACAACATAAACAATGCAAAACATAGGCTTACTTACAGCCCCACTGACAGCAGTTTGTTTGCCATCATTTCCCTGATTAAACCTCCGTAGGGCTCGAGAGAGTCCATTGTAGGCAAGATACCAAAATCAATGCACGTCCAGTTCACTTTTCGAAAAGATATTTGAAAATAGTCTCGATTTTGCATTTTGTAATGATGGATACTGCATTTATGCCTTTCATTGGCTGTGTAAAAATACCCTAAAAGGAAAAGTGACACAGAATTCTATTGTATTCTTTTGTTTCTGAATCAGAAATCCAATGAACGTAAGGTACATGGACCTCCTAGTCTCAGAATACTTCAGTAGGAGGTATTTTTGCCTAATATGAGAGGCACAAAATAATATTGACCTTTTATTAAGACTATTTAAGACCCAATAATCCCATTGTCTAAATGCCACTGAAGAGGCTTTCCCACCATGTCATGTTGAAATTCCAGAGTAAACATTTTGTGGCAAGAAACTTGTCAAACTTATGTTACTGACTCTCCTGTGACCCTGAATAGCAATAAATGGCCATAAAGAACAGATGGACAGATAGATGGACTATTGGCTAGAAGCAAATCTGTAATGTCAGTCTTACATGTGGACTCCTGCCTCCATGAGTTGCTCCTATAGATGCAAACGAGAATGTCTTGGCTCACTAAGGTGATTGTATCTGGGTTGGTAGAGAATCAGTTCCAATGAGACGTTCTGGTCTCGCGCTCGGCTCTCTTTTCTATCAGCGTCGCGGTCACTGCGCTGAATAGGCTGGGGTCACACAGCTACTTTGGACTGAACAAAAAGCGCCACCTAGGAGCTGCATATCTGCCAATCACACACCATATCCTCTGATCAAACGACCAATCACATACCATAACCCCTGATCAAACAGGCCCATTGTGGCCTTAATGGAAAAACATGTCAGACAATGATGGCTGTGAATGTTCACGCGAGACCGGGTCACCGTACGAGGAAAACACAAAACAACAAAAACAGCGTAGGGTTCAGGTCAGTGTAAGGAGAAAGAGGAGCAGGGGGCAGGACGCTGAGAACATCTACAAAGGTTACGGCACTGTGAGCGTGACAGGCGACATCAGCCTGAAAGTAACAATAAAATGTAAATGATATATATAATATGTGCCAAATCACATTGAATGAAAATGACCTTTCCATCCTATCATAGTGTTACTGAATTTCAAAACCAAAATTCATGTGACTTTACAGCAAAAAGTGATTAAAAATAATAAAATACTTTCAGAGTTGCCAAAATTGAACCCTTTTAATGTACTCTGAGTGATGCAGAAGGAGTGAAAAAGAGGGAACCTCGTCTGTACACACCAAAATGGGCTCCACCTTGGATCCTAAACTCATATACAGACTGATGACGAGTGACCCAACTGTAGAGAAAACCTTCTTTGTGACGTGGGGGCAAAGTTGGAGCATGTAAGTGTCCCATCAGGATGCTCATTTAGACCTCATGTCCATGTGGTGCGTAAACCAGCCTTCATTTTTGCCCTGAGGTCGCAGCAGAGTGGTACTTGAGCAAACCAGAGAGGCCTTTGTGCTGACCAGAGGGGCCAAGTGCCTGTGGTGACACACGGGCCCTATTTACACCTTGCATTAACATGCGTTCTCGTTATCCAGATACGTTATTCAGATAAGGTCACGAGTTAACGTGAGATGTAAATGCTCGCAGGAAACATTGTGATTGGTTTGCTATCTGGTTGGATACGTAGCAAGTAGCACAGACTCCCACTCAAATCACTTTTAGAATGAGAGAGAGCAAAGCCAGGAGGAGGCGGCATGGTGGTGTTCAAAACTCACGGGGGGACTTTATGAATGACTGTGTCACTGCTGTCCACATTGCAAATTGATACTTGTGACAGAGATGAGATTTAGACCACATTTATTTGTGGAAATAAATCAGATATGATTCTGATTGCTCACAATGTGACGACCATGTAACCCCACAGATCAGATATCTCAACTCATAGAGATTTTCTTATTTCCTCAGATTGCAACCACCATGTGAGAGCGCAGGTTTAAATGCTCATGACTACACACAACACACAACTGAGAGCTTTATGAGATAAAAGCCTCTAAATGTTCCTCTGAAAGCAATAGCTTGACTAATTATCCCCAGCTCATGGTTATACCATACGATTGTCTTGGTGATAAAACTCTTGTTTATGCATGCACATCGTTTCTAGTGTGAATTTGGTGGTGTAAGCACAGCTATGGGTCAAACAGTCAACAGTAGATGTAAACAGTTGATCAAAAAATAAGATAAAGGCAGAAAATCTGAACTGGGCATCAAGACCAACACCTTTAAATGCAGCCAGAGATCTGATCACAATGCAAGCCTGACCACATGTAGTCTGCCAGATTGGATAGCGATCCAATCACAATGCGTTCTTAAGCATTCACACCTTGCATTGACATGTTTGGACTGATTATCTGGGTAATGAAGATGGTTCTTAATACCAGGTGTGAGTAGGGCTATGTTGATGCAAGTCTAGTGATTGGATCTCAGCATCAGCGTGGTATATCCAGATAACGGGTCAAAGGAGCCATGATGACAAATATGATGCACGATTCTGTAAACTTCACAACTTTGAAAAGACTGCATCATCAAATAAAAGAGCAAGTTTCATACAATGCCCTGAAAACACACCAAACATCTAGTTGCATCAGAAAAGAAGATTGCATGAATCTACAGAGCACAGTGTGTGTAGGTTCTGGTGTCTGTCTGGGTGGCTGGCTGGTGTGTTGCAGCAGTCACAGCTGCAGGCAATTGGTGATTAGTGCTGAGGTGTATTTATCTCCCCTGCAGTGAGGCTGCAGTTATCTCCCCTGTTCTCCACACACAGACTGCTCATCAGGAAGGACAAACCACAAATTTTCTGAGTGGCAGCCCGTCGCCAGTGTTTGCTTAGTCATCCCAATTTTAGAAATTGTATGTCTATCATTTAATAAACCTGTTCAGCATAGGTAAACCTTCATGTGTTTCCTCATTCAACCCCAACAGACAATGAACCTGGTTTCAATGACCTGTGTGTAGTAGTGAGAACAACGTCACAACTTCTGTGACTGGATTCCTTTTATGAAATCTATTCATGTTACAACTTCAAATTCAGGTAATAATGGCTCATGTTTTATTATCTTAAGTCCTGGAAAAGGGGGCAATTCCCTCTTAAGCAACTCAAGTGTCCAGTTAAATTATTAAGTTATTGTGTTTTTTGAATTAAGAATCTAGCAGAGGGTAAATACTTCAACCACCACTACTACTACTACCAATAATAATAATACTATAAGCAATAAATAATTTTGCAAAGTTTAAACTTGTGTTTTATTGAGGTAATAAACTTTTGTGGTTGCTCATAAATTGTGGTCACAATATACTGAATTTCTAATTTCTGATAGATGTGGTGACGATAGGGGATATAAAGTGTTGCAATGACACAAATATAAAAGATATATACTGTATATTATAAAATGAATTAAGTATATAGCATATAAGCGCTATATAAATTGAATGTATTATTATTATTATATATAGTATAGAGTATATATTATGTATATAACCTTTTTTTTTAAAACTCAACTTTATTTATTCATACGAACAATACAAACAACGTAACATAAAAAAGCAATACATAACATTCAGTCACCATTCAATATTAACAAAAAAACAACAACAAAACATTTTAAATGAAGTATATGAGCCTTTAATGGAACGATGATGACGTGATGGCGTCACACCTACGTTATTACGCCTTCGTACGTAGCGCCGTCGTGACTCCTGCAATGGCTTCCTGTTTCTCCTTTGCTGCAATCCTGTGAAAAATGGAATATTGTTTACGTGATTTAACGGCGCGTCTTACTAAAGCAGCACCACCGGAGAGGCGGCGGAGTGAGGCCGGGTCAGGATGCTGTTACATCAGCTGCCCGACGACGTTCTCTACCTCATTCTGTCATATTTGGACTACAAATCTCTCAGCCGCCTCTCACAAGTTTGCAAAACAGTTTATCACCTCGCGAACCGGGACGCGGTGTGGAGGAGGATCGCCAAAGAGTTCTTAAACACTGGAATCACTCGAAACGGGAGCGACATGTAAGATCATGGATACACTCGGACTGATATGTGTGTGTGTTTTGCTTGGTTTGTTTACCAGCTAGCTTAGCGTTGGCCTAAACTGTGTTGTTTTCGTATTTAAACTATAAATCAACACGTAAAAGCCGAAAACCATCGTCAGCCATTTTGTAGTTCAGCCTCACATGACGGCAGTTTGGCTTTACACCTGTTGGTTAGTGTGTAATACTTCTACTAAATTCGTCTTTGAACAGTGAACGCAACAAGTCGCAGTGCTAAATAAGTAAATAAGGAATAGCAATAAAGTAAAATTAAAATATAGTAGGATTCATATAACCTAAGCATTTGAGATATAATTTTAAAACATTTTAAATGTCGTCAGACAGGTTTCAATCTCCAAAATTTGCATTTGTGGATGAATTGTTTGGGCAAAATAGTTAAGTTCTGTAAAAGTAACTCAAATTTAATATCACCTAAGTTAAATGTGATGTGATCTGATCCATACATTTATATACTATGTACTACACTAACATTGCTTGGTAATAACACAATAAAAGAAGAAATGATCAGAAGTCTCCACTTAAGTCTCTACTGTTGACAAAATGTGATATTGTAAGTCGCTTTGGATAAAAGCGTCTGCTAAATGATGTAATGTAATGTAAGTCTTATGCCACGTTCGCATATTTTGTTGTAGGTCACAGTGACAACGCAACTCAGACCATCAACATATCTGACCCAACACACACACACGTTGTGATGCCCACTCTGAAGTCAGCTTCCTGTTACTCTGGTAGTTTTTAATTGATGCAGAGTTTGAAAGGTGTCAACACGGATGAAGGATGCGACAGCCGAGCAAAATTCTCCAGAGGAAGGGTGGACGACATTCATGGTCTTGGAAATGCGTTTCCTTAGCTTTGGTACGCCTCAAAATAACTAGATTAAACCTAAATAGTATGAGACATGGCCATTTCTATTCAATATAAAGAGCAACACATCAAAAGCCTCTCCACGATAATTCGGCACAAACAAGGATGAATGTTAACATTATTGGTTTGGTGGTAACTTAATAGCTTTGGTAGTGAGGGTAAGTAAAGGCTAAATGAATGTTATTGTCATATTCTTAAATGGTTGTAGTTTATGTTAGATGTACTTTATGTCAGTTTGGGAGTCTGGATTTGCTTCATTTATGTGCTGTCACACCCACCACACTAGCAACATCTGATGATAAGGTTCGTTTGGATACGAGACTCCTAAAGTCGCAACATAGCTTAAAGTCTTAATGATCCTGTTCCCTTGCGTTACAAGTCGTGGCCAGGCATTATTATTATTTATGATTTGACCTAATATTTGATGAAAAATTGATACAAATTCTTGCTTAAAAAAAATTGTTGTCAGGTTTAGATTTCATTTGCTAATATCTGCTCAGAGTCACGTTGATCAGTTTGATTGTGAAGTGATGAAGAATATAAAAACATGTCCGTGAGGGTTCATGTGCAGACGGACACACAGACTTCAAACCGACCTGTTGGCTCAGAGCCACAGTGAGGGTTCCATCCCAGCGTCGTCCCCTCCGACCTTACACCTGGTGTCAGAATCCCACCCGTGCTAAGACACGCAGGAGAAGGCCCGTGCCCTCAGAGTCGTAGGTCCTGCTGACGGTGCCAGGGCGCCACATCCTGTAGCTCCCTCGCCGTGAGAGAGCTTCAAGCTGCTTCCTCCTGCTTTGTGTCCTCCCCCTCTGGCATGAGGTTGCTGAACACATGTGAATGCATATATTACTGTTCTGGATGAGTGTCGGTTGCTCGCTTCCACTCTGCTTGCATCACTCAGTACTTTTACATGCACGTCAATACAAAAAATGTGATATACATGCACAGAATCAATAATATCCGCACGCAGATGTGGCATACTCTGTTTAAGACGTTTACACGCCTGAATAAATTAATCTGCAATCGCATAATCTAGGTCTGTTACTTGAATTGAGCATACTTGTGCATACTGCCAGTGTAAATCGCATTAAGGTGTATACATTGTTAAATCAAAAAAAAGTGCATTTAAACGTGCTGACTGTCCATGTCAGCATTTTCAGCGTAACTGTAAGCAAATGTGAATGAGCCTTTGTCATTGTAGTCAAACCATAATGTTGAAATGTCATTGCAGATATCCTCGCATCCCACTGAAAGAAAGAGTGAAAATAGCTCAAAACTGGTACGATGGTGCCTGCAAAGTAGTGACTCCTCTCAGCTGGAAAAAAAAGTAAGTGAATGATTCGCTCGTTAACTTCGTTTCCCTCTCAGGTGGAAAATCTGCAGTGTAACAGATAGAAAATAGAATACACAGGAATATGAAGGGGCGCAATGTGTCTTCTATTTAGGTCGAATCTCATGGGTCTAGATACAAGAGTGCACCCATAGGTTTCGGTTCCATTGCCACCCACAACTTCCATGATTCTGAGCACTTTTAACGTTTGGATTTTATTTCTCTTTTTAATGACGTGTCCTCTCTTCAGACTGCTGCCATGGCTGCAGCTGGACGAGGACTTTCTGTTTCTGTCTCAGGCTGCGGAAATAGCAGCGTACCGTCTGAGACATGAGAGCAGGAAGCTCCAGCGTAACCCGGTCGCCATCTACTCGGGCCACAAGGGTGACGTCTGCCACTTCTCTCTGACGGACTCTCACCTGATCAGCGGTGGAAGGTATGGAGCTCACACATTTACCTTCTGACGTGGAAGAGAGAGAGAAAGAGAGAGAGCAGATATGCTGAGATGCCTGGCTCGCCCTAATAGCCCTTTTCTCTGTCAGCGATGGCAAGATCATCATCCACAGCAGGAGGAGTGACGCGTCGGTGGAGTTATCGGGTCACAATCAGGAAGTCACCTGCCTGGACGCCAGAGACAGACTCATCGTCAGCGGATCCAGAGACCGAACGGCTCGGGTCAGATCACTTTTACGGTTCTGTTTTGTCGTGCCAGTAGATAAACAGTACAGTGTCAGTGGGGAAAACTCTTAAAACACTTAAGAGCAAGAAAACTTAACGCTTTATTTTCAATTTAGCACGAGCGTTGTTGGTCATTTAAATATTATCTTTGCAAATAAGTGTGTGTCGGTGTTTCTTGTATGTAAAATGTGCTTACTGGTGTCATCTCTGATTTATTTAGGTTTGGACTTCCAGCGGCCTCAGAGACACAATTTACTTATATGACAGAGTTTGGTCCGTCGCAATTAGTCCCACACTGAGGTAAGCAATTAACCAATCAAAAATCTATCAGATTATTATGTACAGATTGTTGTAGTTTAGTATGGATTACGCACTTTATGTCTGCGCCTCTAAACTTGAGAGACATTTACACTATTTACTGTTTGTCTTGTTTGCTGACTGCAACTGTGATTTAACGTTACTCAAAAACACGCTTTAGTCTTCAATAAGAGGTCAAATATTGACTTTATCTGCAGAAGGATGTAATGTAATAAGTAATCTAATACTCGAGAAATGTTTTTGACAGATTTTTTTATGACTCGTAAAAGAAGATTTATGGAGTTTGGTTGACTAAGAACTTCTTTAATTGAGGACAGCTTCACTTTCTATCTGCGGGTTTGAAGTGCCTTTGATTCCTCAGCCATGTTCACACCGAGACACTTAATGAGAGACACACACACACACATACACACACACACACAAACACTGGCTCAGGACGCTGATGACATGCAGGCAGACAGATGCAGGGCTGTAACAGTATCCTTACTTCATCACCTGCTAGCCCAGCAGAGAGGAAGGTGATCCGTCCATCTGGCTACAAAGTGGAAACATCACAGGTCTGGGGGGTTTCCCGTGTCAGTGACTTGGCTTGGCTGTTCTCTGCAGCTTCATGATTAATTAAAACGTGTGGTTATAATGTCAGCCGCTGTAATGTTCAAATACAAGATATATTAAGGTGATCGCCCGAACTGTCGAGGCAGATTGCTCTTATCCTAACTGTTCTACGTGACAGGCAGAAGTCTTCACCAGAAGCCTCAATAAATGATCAATCATTTTTTCACACCTGAATAGTAAAGACAGGTGGAGAGGCTTGATTATCATCATCATGAGACCCAAACATCTTTACATTTACGTCTTGTCATAGAAGTGAAACATTTTTGAATTGAAAGTCTGGGCCACCCAAAAATCTCCCCTCAGCTTTATGTGCCGAAGTCAACAGTTTGAAACAAAACCCATAGGTTACGTTTTCTCAGTGAGGTCGGGGACACGCTGTATGATTTAACTTTGAATTTACCCACGAATTCGCATTTGAATTTTAGTTCAATAGTGTGTGTGGGGGGGGTGGGGGTAGCAGCGTCCATATTGCTGAATCAACTTCTCAATTGTTGCACAGTTGGAAAAATTTCTAGCTTGTCAGAAATTTTGATTGAACGTTTCCGAACGAACCTTTCGCCCAACACAGTAGCCTCTCAAGTCGATATCTCCATTTCCCAATTTGATTTAGCAAAATTCATTTCTCAGTCTGAATGAACTTTATTGGAGTTTGTTCACAGACAGAAGTTGCACAGTGTGAGCCCCAACTCTGTGCAGATCAATTGCAGTTCAAAATGTCACATGTAACCTTTAAAGGCTTAATTAATTCAATTCAAATTCATTACCCTAACCCTAAAATCCAACCCTAATCCTAATTTTAATCTTCAACTTTATCCAACTGCATCCTTTACTTAACTTAACCTAAGCATTACCACTCTTGTCTTAAAGCTTAAACCCAAAGCCTGACACTTTGGCCCTTAAATGAGTCCAGAGCAGACAAACTTTCTCACTTCCTGAAACACTTTCACACAAGGACACAAGAGTACGGAGGGAACACACAACAACACACTGGTGCGTGATGGCCTGGGCTGTCTCGTCCAGGTCTCTCTGAGATCTGAGAGGAACAGGCCGATTATCCACATCATTAATTCTCCAATTTGCTGGCTGAAATAGCAGGCCGTGCCTCAGCCTGCCGCCCCCTCATAATGGAAACCTGCTCCCTACCTCTGGCTGACCAGCGGCCTGGTTAATTAAAACTCCTCTGGAAAGCAGGTGTCAGCTCACTGATAAACCTGTTAAACCCTCCTTCGCCCCAGCGGAAAGCCGCTCACCCCTCCGTCCTCACGAGGTTGGACGGTGCCCGCGTATGGATGGGAAACGCTCCGGGCTGATCTCTTTTGTTTCGTCAAAGGCTCTGAGGGAGCAAACCGTACTGAGCCGATGTTATAGATGGCGTGGTGATGAGAACGTTTGTGGCCAGGTGTGGAAGATTGCAACCTGTCTTACCTAACACATGTGCGGATGTTTCCATAGCAACCCAATCCAAATCCAGTCTGTTGAGGTAGAATATTTAGAGGGACAATTTATGTGTTAAAATGTATTTGTATTCCACTCAGCACAGTAACAAAATAGTGTTAATCAATTTTAAGTTATAAACAATATAACAACATAACATTTAAGATTTAAAGAATAAGACACCAGATTCAACAAACAGAGGAGAATTTTTTAAATTTATTTTTTATATTTTATTTATGTTAAATTCATGTTTCTCTTTGTATCCGGACACATATTTGCTACTCAACTAAGAAGAGAAATGCTAAAATATTGAATATAATAATTTGTTAGACAAATCTGGGCTTGTTCCCAACTTTGAGCGACAAAAGAGAACCAGCTACTGAAACCCAATCCCATTTCTTGTTGTGATTACACATTTTTTATTGTAGAATCGATCAATACTATGCTGGTTGTGAAAGCGAAGCCTTTAAAGTGAAATGAAACTTCCATTCCACGCAAGTTTTCATCAATGTGAGTTTATGTTTCAATTTAATTTAATGTCATGTGATAGTAAAACGGTCATAAAACATTATATGAGTTTGCCTGCAGAAACCCTTTAATAGTTGAAGCTCAGTCTCCACACCCGACAAGGTTTTTAGTGGGAAGGCTGATTTTCTTCCCAGATGTTCCACGACTGAAGTCAGGTGTCGTAATTCATTCTCCTTAGCAGTTTTGTGGCGTTTGTTTGTTCCGTGTGCCACTTTGACAGAGTTTGCGAGGCGTTTTCCGGGTTACTTTAGAGTGACGGAGGTAAATGTGGCCTGACTCCGCACCATGCTCTGTGCCTCAGAACAGAGGGAGAAACGGGCAGAGCGGCTCGGGTTGGAAATGCAATTGTCTCCGCGTCACGCTCGAAAAATCTTAAGGCTAGAGAGAGAGGGAGAGAGGGAGAGAGAGAGAGATGAATAGCGTGAGCAGTGGAGGTTACGTTGTCAGTCGCTATTGTCACTAACAAAGTCTGGTCACAGTTTTAATAATGGCTAAGTCATACATGATATTTCTGTCAGATAAATGTCAGCACTTTTTTTGATTTGTTCACTTTGGTAATCAAAACCACATCTGGAAAATCTCTAAACGCAGTCTGATCAGTGGCATTAATCTATTTACGTCAAGCCAAGTGCACAAAAAGGCAACATTCCAACAAGAAAAGGCTAAATACTAAAGAATATTCCTTTTCTCTTAGAGTAATCCCATTATTTGTTCTTCATAATGTGTTGTGGACCTCTTAAAAATGAGTGAGCTGCCTGGGATCAAAGTGGATTGAATGAATTAGATGTAGGTCAACAAACTATCAGCGTAGACAAGAAAACTCAACTTTAAAACTCCCCATAAATGACAAATTGATACATTTCCGTTTTTTGAGTTTTTCCGATCTTTTGTCTTAAAAAGTAGCGATTAAAAGCTACAAGAAGAAATCTCTACTTAGTTTGGCGATATACTTTTCTGTACTTTACCATTTGGCTCCATGCATGCTCACCAAACCCAGCAAAGGAAAATCATCTTAGTTTGAGTCCCTACCTGATAATCTTCAGACTTTACACTTTGCCATCCACCACACACACACACACACACACACACGCACACGTTCACGCTTCGTCCCACCTCAGTTTCCATCAGCAAGGTTTATTGTGGCCGCAGCGAAATGCCAAGGCCAGCGCGGTGCAGCCACCCCCGTGCCACCTGGGAAAAGAGATTGATCCCATCAGTGGGCATCGACCTTGGCCTTCTTCTTCTTTTCCAGATTGCTTTTCTCACTCACGTTTCATTTTTACAGTGTCTGCCCACAGGTGGAGCTCATATTGAACAGGGTGATTGGTCTCAGACGAGGCTCTCTAGGTGGCACTAAGGTTCAGACGGGGTCGCTTGTTTCACTCTGTGGGTTTTTGGGTAAATCTCTGACTGAATACTGGATTCTGATTGATTCCACTCATCATAATATTGAAACATTCTTTCATTTGTAGTATTGCAGTATTACATATTTAGGGGTATATATTACATGCATACGTACATATATTCACTCACAACTTCCGTTTAGTCACTTTTAAAGAAAACATTAATTGATTCCTTAGATGTGTAACATTACAAATCAGAGTCAACAATAGGAACAATAGGCATTAATTTATTGAATTTTAGCTCCTCAAATAACTTACAAATCCATCACCTGGTGCTTTTTGATCAGTTTAGCAACTTGATTCAATCTGATTTTGCAGTTTAAATTGCAATAATTGCAATAATACATAACATCCATAAAAATCGCATTTACAGTTTAATGTAAGAAATGAGTTTCACATTCCCTGTATATTATGGTCTGCCTCTCGTCCTCTCACAGTCTGTGGGTTTGTGGGCAGTCGAGTCAGGAGGAAGTGGGGCAGGTGGTTGGCTAATAGTTGACTGAGGAGTTTCCTGCAGACCCTGCTTTCATTCAAACAAGACCGGACAGGTTGAAGTCTGGGCTATGGCGGCTGCAGAGCGCTGCATCGGCGGGTCAGCGCTCACACCGAGCGTGGTGTCATGGCTGATAGGGTTTCCTGCCGCTTGAGGCTGGATTTGAGCCCGGCGGTCGGCCGGTCGCTCGTCCATCTTATAGTGTCGTAAGCGGACGCGAGGTTTTGGGTTTGATATGCCAGAAGGAGGTTTGGGTTTGAATTGGAAGATTTGTCATTAGTGTTTTTGCCTGGATTTTCAACCTGCTAGCGTGTCAGCAGTGGAAATTGAAGCAAATTTACAAAATTTGATGATTTTCGGGAAAGTTACATTCAAACTAGGTCACTGACTGTTTTTTTTTGTAAGTTTGTGCATTTTTAAGATATTTGGTATGGTCCATTCTATCCATGGAACATGGATGAAGTTACAAGTTTAGTTAGATACTAATATGTCCACCATGACATTTGACCCTGAAACCTCTGTATATTTTCATGGATTGCTGCCCTACAGTAACTTCCGGGTGCCTTCTCACATCAGTTTGCAGCTTGCGCGTAATGTGAGAATGTTGCAGAGACAAACGATGCATGCAGGGTTTTGTAAGGAAACCCAAAGAAAATGTCATTCACATTCACAAGGCGTCATTATGGTATAACACAGTTTTATCTGGGAACCCAGAAGATAAGTTTAGCTTTTATTGTGTCGTGCAAAACGTCTGTGTTTGCACTGTTGAAGTAATAGCACAGGGATTTGAAAAGGTCCAATCAAAAGCTTATGGAATGTATCACTTGGATCACTTAAACGTAACAGGAATCCCAAACCTGGACCCTCTCTTATTGTATCAGGGCCTGGGTTTGCCTGTTCGTTTGGCTTTGATGTCAACTGATAAGTAATGAGCTCTAAGTATGAGCTAAAACTGTGTCACCGCATGGCGCCGTGCCAGTTTCTCGCCACACTAGATGGGTATCCTGACTTGGAGCTGGAGTGCAGTTTGGCCTGGGGGGCCGCTGACCGCTAGTGTAGAAAAGGGGGGCTGGGCAGAAGCCAGTGAAGAGAGAAGCTACCCTGAAGAGAGGTGAGAAGGGGGGGGGGGCTTTTTTTGCTGGGTTGTTTTGTCTTGGATTC
>OMOW01116522.1:0-13044 GCA_900312555.1 Lamprogrammus exutus | reverse complement strand
GGGAGAGGGAGAGAGACAGAGACAGAGAGAGACCTGTATCATTGCCACCATGTTACAGGATAAATGCTTCAAGATGGCTTCCCGGCTGCAGAGCTCCTGGTTCTCTCCACGGTTTAGTTGCGATAAAGGAAAAAGCTTTGGTCAGTCACCCGAGATGACACGCCCCCTCAACCACTTGATGCTCCTCTCTCCTCTTCGCCTCGCTCCATTTGACGCCTCTTTGTACAGAGTTGCCCTCATTATATTGCCTGAACTGCATTTGAGCGCGGGTGCGTGTGTGTGTGTGTGTGTAAAGATCGAAGCATTCATGTGGTTGTGGAGAGGCACAGAGGTTTTGGAGCAATGTCCAAGGTGCATTTCTTTGCCCAGCTTGGAAGAACGAATCTCTCCTTTCCTTCTTTTCAGTAAGACGTCACTTGCACTGACTGATCATTTCACAAGGAAGAAGTACTACACATTTTACACATATTACACACAAACCGACACCAATGAAGCTTACAACCTTTTGTTCCTAATGATGTTTGATTGGAATACACAATAGTTCTACTGCACGGCTGTTGGATTGAACTGGATTATACCAGAGTACTTAAAAATATTCAACCCAGAACTCTCTCAATCCAAGTTCGCCAAGTTTTCCCTCACTTTTAAAGTAAAAGTACTATGTAGGTCAGCTCATCCTTTTAATCCCAACTAGAACACATCGGCAGGAAGGGAACGCAGCCCCAAGGACTCAGCAGAAGAAGAGGGCGGTGTGCTTTGGTTCTGCTTTGAGAGGAAAAGTTTGAATCTGACGAGGGGTTGCCAGAGCCACCGCAGGGGGTCCGCGAGTGCGATGTCGCGTGCGAAGAAGAGAGCACATTACAGACAGAGAGAAAGACATCTGTGCCAGCCACTGCGTATATGTCATTCCTTGATTCGTGTCATCCAGTATCCCCACCCCTCGCAGACGCCCGGGTGTGATAGAGACACTCTGAAGTGATCAAGGCTGAGCGGTGAGGTGGGAGGCTGACGTGGAGAGGAGGCGGGTTCAAGCCCACATACTGGGACATCCCGGGGAGCAGGGGGCTGGCTCGGCTGCACGCCGTCTTCTGACTAATGAACTGAGCTACGGCGGAGCCTAAGTGGCGGTAAGATCATTTGTCAAGCAGATTCGATTGTTCTACCACTTATTGTTAACAGGGTTGTGATCCGGGGATTAAAGAATTATGGATCGTCGGCCTGAAGCCAAACGGGATTGAGCAGTTTTTTGGTATCTGAGACAAAGAAACGATAAATGCAGCATTCGACAATTCTCTGCCATTATTTCTTGCCTGCTACATCATCGTTAGCTTTGAATATTTGTTACAAATTCAGTTTACGCGTCACGGGAAGCACTATTAAACACATGAAAAGTACTGTAATAGTGGCAGCAGAAGGCGCTGTGCAAAGTCGTGGAAAGTGAATGTCACCACATGTCAAGGGTTTCTCCCTGCTGGTGCTGGAGACAACGTGAACAATTAAAGTCACTCTTGGAACTTTTTAGGGGATTCAACCAACATCTAGGAGTGGCTTTAGAATTTATTCACATGGAATAGTGCTCTCCATGAGTAATACACTGAATTGAACGTGTAAAGTGGGTGAAGACCTCCTTTAAGAAGAGAATAAAGTGCGCAATAAGCCATTAAGATGAGAGTTAATTAGACCAGTGAGACCCCGATGACCCATTATCTCTTCAGTTATTTGGAGTCCAGGCGCATCGTCTCTGATAATGATCTCAGGTTAGAGAGGAAGTCTCCATCGAAATCTCCTTTGGGAGAGTAGCTACACAATTATGGTCTATGAAGTGAGTTTAACAATAGTCGCTATATGTTTTGTGCGATCCGAGATATCAGAATTTATCACTGAAGAATCGGCGATTTTGAGAATTACTATAGGTGACGACATTGGATTTTGATTCCCTAGTAAAATGTAAGAGATCAGAGATTTACTTGGGTCTGTGTTTGTACTTCCTACCTGACTGTGGTCTCGTGATGGCGCTCTCATACACGGGGATCCCTTCACCTACATTGTTGAAGGCCTTCAGCGTGATCACATAGTGGGAGCTGGGGTCTGAGGGAGAGAGAGAGAGAAGGAAAGAGAGAGAGATGGGGTGAGAGAGAGAGGGAGGAGAAATTGATGCTGTCATCTAATCAAGCCCAAACTCTCGAGACTCTTGACTCATAATTGCAATATTAGCCAGAATGTTGGAGCACAATCATTCCTCTTACCGTGATTGTAAAGAATGCTTCACTTATGCACAAACACACACATATAATTTCCAATGATTCTGCCCTATTTACTGAGATTATCGTTGTTTGAAGTCACAATACACTTCCACACTGCTCCCCAGTCCTTTGATAACTGCTGTATTTGTTGATTTTGATCAATTTTGCCCTTAAAAACTCTACCACAAAATATGTCCTCAGTCGGAACGTTTTCATCCACCTTTTTCAGAAGCATAAGGATCAAATAGTAAATAAATATGTTTACCAATTCAGGGAATTCTACACTTATCTGAAGGTGAAAATTACTCAAGATGATGTTTGAATTTGCTGGAGTCTCTCAAAAGCTGGACTGAGCTGAGCATGCTGACAGCGCTAAATCTCGATTTTCCTTTGATCACAGCAAGTGTAAATGCATTCAAAGCAAGTAAACACAGCCCTGCTTGAATGACATGAAGCATGCAGACATCCAACTGAGTCCATCGCTAAACTTCATGCCTCTGATTTTTATCAAACCGGCACTGAGAGCACAGAACCTTACACAGATTACCGGTGTTTTTTAAAGTCATTCTCCTCACTCATTTTTGGCTGAAAAAAAAAAAAAAGTCATCATTCATCCAACCGTCTTTTCTCAGACACTGAGTCTTAATTACTGTGTTGACATGAGGTAAATGAGCAATTAGTTGTTCAAGCACACAGAGCACAAGATCAGTTTCCTACACTAATTATGAAGTACAGACCAGCAGCTTTTTATTGTTTATTTGTGTGTATTTGGTCAGAAGTAGTTCAACTTTGGTACTTGTGTACAAGTTTTGTATAAGTCAGATATAACAGGTTTTTCACTTTTGTTTGGGGGATCAATGAAATGCTTGGGAGAAAGATCAGAGGCTCAAATCTACTCACTATCAGACTAAATTAGAGACCCTGCACCTGTAATGTTTTGGTATAAGTACGTTAATACCAAATTAATATCTCAGTGAAAACAACAGCAAAACAATGATTATTAGAAAACAGCAGTTACAGATAATCACTTTATTGTGTCCCAGAGTAAACAACAGTTCGTCCTTACCGAGGTTCTCGATGGTGTAGTAGCGCTGCTTGTAGTCTACTTTGATGGTCTGTGCGTGGGGGCTGCCAATGCCATAACCGATGGTGTAACCACGCACCACGATGTCCTGGTTCTCCGGTGGCGTCCAGCTCACCACGATGCTGTTGACCAGCGGCCGGACGTGGAGCGAGCTGGGGATGTCGGGTACTCGTGATTCTGATGGGGTTAAAGGGAAACAAAGTCAATGTGAGTTGCACTAATGATGAAGAGGCATCAGCAAACGCCAAGACCAGGAGATTTAAAGGAGCATAACAGTGATTTTGCACGTTTTAGCTTATTCACTATGAAACGCTGATACTAAATATTACTGCTAACATTACGTGAACCAGACTGCTTTGTTTTGGATGTATTTTTTCCTACTTTCCAACCATTTGTCTCAGTGAAACCATGATCAATGGAAAAAATGATGAAGTTACCAGGTACTGTGCAAGTACTTGGCTTGATACGTCCATTTTGTCAGACTACATTACAGAAATATCAAACTTTTTTCCTCCTTTGCAGATTTCAAGATTTTAAACTCATCTAAGCACGACGACCCCCAAACTGGATTTGTTTCATTGAACATTGAAACTTAACTCTTCTTCACATTGAGTACTTTTATTTTTGAGTATTTTTCCGTTGCGGTATTGCGACTTTTAATTAAGTAACGAATTTGAGTACTTCTTCCGACGCCGCTCGAGACGTGTAATCCATCACAGTAAACATCAAGCCCGTATTTATTTGCGTTAAACTTACATTACTGTTAAAAGGTAAAGCAGCGCAGTCAAATCAATCTGAATTTACAACTTCATTACCGTGCCAATAAAACTGCAACTTTGACAAAAATTAAAGCAGACTTTCGTGTTTACTGTGATTTATTACCCAACTCAAGCAAATTTCAACAGTCTGGCAATTGATTTACATATCCCACAGAAATTAAAGGAAACCAATGGCTCCGGGAAAATGAAAACGGTCAGCAGTAATGTGAGGGCACACAGGATTTGCGGTTGAGGAGCTAAAACATGCAGAAATACGAGTTTGGTCCTCTGAACTTTAAAAGCATCACGGTTTTGGTGGTATGAGCGGAGTAAATGTTACCATCCAGGTCGCTCTCAAAGGTCTCTGCTGTGGTCCAATCAGTGGCTGGTCCAGATCCATTCACCGTCATGGCCGACACCCGGAAGGAGTACTCTGTCCCGTGCTCCAGACCTAAACAGGGACAGGGACAGGGACAGGTTCAAACTTTGCTGTGAAGACTGAACTGCAGCTGAACGGAAACCTAGACAACTCTCGTTAAAAACTTTCCTCTTTTTCTCTGGCCTTTTTATTTCAGACTTTATTGGCCCTGCAATAGTTCGAAGGCACAAACATTTGCAACAGATGCCCAATAAGTCTCTGTGAGATTTAAGGAGAAAATCTATACGCCTGCTTGGGGGACGGATCAACCGGAGCTTTTTTGCTTTCTTTCTCACTCAATATCATGGAAGTGACTGAGATTTATATGTCACCATTGACCAACAAGTTTAACAAGAAAAGTGTGTAGGTGTGGCTATACATTTATATCACGGAGGTGGGGGGGTAATAAGAGGAAAAGCTCTACAGTCGTCCATATCTTTCTGCTCCATCTCCACTTGAAAGAGCTGTTTCACAGCTGGGGGCCAGCTTTACTATTCAGAAGAATGAGGAACGCCTGCTGACAAATTATGTGCCGCTTTATTAATTTGCTGTAAAAAATATATTAAAAATTTCATCACCGTCATTGTGGTATGCTGGCGCACCCTTGGGGGTCGCTTCTGACGACTGCTAACCATCCATGCCTCCAGGGCTACAACATCTCCTTCTAAAAGCCTTTGAACCAACAAACACCCCTCTGTTTCACCCCCAGAATGTTCTCAAAATCCAGCTTTTCAGTGGATATTCTGTTTGATGCAGCACACAGCATGGAGCTGGACCACATAAAAAGTTGTTGTGACATCTAATTTTAATCACCACTGCTGCGTGTCTGCTGATATTGTGTATATTCTGGTGGCAGAGGTAGGTAAAGGTTTTTAGATGATACGTGAATAAACAGACCTCCAGCCAGGCTGACGAAAAAGAGCCCGTCTAGCGTCGTCTTTACTTTCTAGCTCAAGATCTTAAAAAATGCAGCATGTCAGACAGCGCCGACAACCTCTGTGATATTTGCAGTGCAGCTACAATGGAGTTTGTTGGCATAAAAGCTTTTATCTTAGGCCTTTCCAAAAGAATCGACAGCGCATGTCAGGTTTTGGTGTCGGGCGTTCAGAACCAAAGAGCGAGGGAGTTTATGGGAGCCACCGGTTTACGCTAATGTTCAAGAAGCAAACGGGGGACAAAACGACTGTGGCATCTCAGCAGCAGAATGCAATACAGCTACTGTGTAACATGCTGCAAGGATCAAACGTTTTCAAAAGAACGTAAGGAATATATTAAATCTTGAAACAAAAAAATTGTAC
Source organism: Lamprogrammus exutus (assembly GCA_900312555.1). Taxonomy (NCBI): domain Eukaryota; kingdom Metazoa; phylum Chordata; class Actinopteri; order Ophidiiformes; family Ophidiidae; genus Lamprogrammus; species Lamprogrammus exutus. The sequence goes on along the minus strand of OMOW01116522.1, from coordinate 7,243 downwards.
GTGTAAGCCAGCATCAAACTCAAGGAGCTGAAAATTTGTTAGGATAATCTGTCAAACTGCATCAGACAACCAATGCGTGACGTGAGAACCGAGCTACTTTGCTGCCTACGCATTTGTCGTCACTAGATGTTCTCTCCCGTCTCTAACTCGCATTTTTCGGATGCACTGGGGACACACTGGGATACAGTTGGAAGTATTCGGGGGGGGGATACGTTGGTGTCACACTTAAGACAAACGTATCCCCCCCGGCCAGACTGAAGGATTGTCTCGTCATCTCTGCGGTATGCTTACAACACAACAAAGGGAAGCGCGTTTTCCAAAACACTAATTAAATGCATCATCATAAAATCGCTCTTGAAACTCAGGGGACAACTCACGCTGATAACACATAACTAAAGTGGTCTAAATCACCGCCCACTCATGATCAAGATCAAAATATACTTTATTTTCCCTTTAGGGGAATTTGTCTCGGGCTCAGTGTTGTCGCATAAACAATTACGACTTTTACCGTCGATAAGCTTGTACAGCTGGGTGCCTCCGGTGGTCTCGGCCTCACTCCTTCGCGTGCCTTTCCGGTAGCGGATCTTGTAGCCGGTGATCTCTCCGTTCTGGGCACCGAGGGGTGGGGGCTGCCAGCGCACCATGATACTCTGTGGGACAACAAGGGCATGAGTCAGATGAACCCAGGACGCCATATATAGCACACGTGTGAGCGATGTGCGTTAGGGCCTGCAGCTGTAAAGGTGACCTCATGCTTTATCGGGCCCCATCAGGCAGTCCCACACACACCTCGGGACGGGGCTTTTGTGTAAACGGAACTCTGTGGGTAACTGCTCCGCTTGCCAGGAACTCTGTCTCACCTGCCCCGCCCGTCCTTGTGGCTGTGGTGCAAATGGGAGGGTCTCCACACACAAAAACAAACACCCCTCTGAGCTCGGGTGACGCAGTGCAGATTGACGCATTAGGAAGAAATAAACACATGAATAATAGATAGGAGGAGTCCTGACGAGGTGTGTGTGTGTGTGTGTGTGTGTGTGTGCTCAGGTTAACCCTGCTGGGACACGGAGATGATTGCAGGTCCTTACTGCAGTATTGTGGGATTCATGCGTGTGTGTGTGTGCGTTTGTGTGTTGGGGGACAGGCGGGGGGTAAACACAGCGTGGGAGAAGAGTTAATTAACGCTTCCCCACAGTCACGCTGATGCACAAAAGCCGGAATATATGTTCAGGGCACACACACGCTCCTCCCCAGCTGAGTCAAGGGAATTGCACAAATTAAATCTGCGTTAAGTGCGTTCAATTATTGCCATTTTTCTTATTACACTATCAGTCCCAGATCGTTGTGAGTGTGTGTGCGTGTGTTGCTACTTCCTTCCATGTTTGCGAAAACCTTTTTAATCGACTTTTGGGGAGTCACTAGGGAAGGTGAGAAGGCAGACGGCAAAAGGAAAACGTGCAAAATAAGTTCACAAAAACGAGATTGCTCAGGTTCTCTTCTTGGTAAAAGTTGTGCGACGCCGCCAGATGATGCATATTAATTAGCTCTTATATTTAAGCCCAATTTGGCTCAATCAGTGCAGTTTAATCTGTGCACTTGTCATGACAGAATAATCAAATCCAAATTTCATGTTCATGTTTCATGTTTCAATGTTTCAGAGTAAAGGATTCCAGATGGTTGGCTTTGCGCTTCAAACTGGTTTCTGTGAGTCTAATTGACGTGGGGATGGATGGACGTACACACACTCTCCATTCAGAAAACAAGTCTGCTACACTTCCTGTGCTTTGTGCTGAGTGAGGCCTCTTCCTTCTACTCTTAAACAGATGAGAGCTTTAGAATCTCAGCTGAGTAGCCCTCAGCATGGGTGGCCTGTTCTCACTCAAGCTGTGTGTGTGTATGCGTGTGTGTGTGTGTGTGTGATAGTTTTTCTCTGCTTTGTCTGTCTGCTTTGACAGTTCTCTCTCTCTCAGCCACTGCATCCAACAACCCAGGCTGGTGTCTTCACTGCCAGTGTGTGAGCCCTGAGGTTTTCCCGCATCTTTGTGACTCTGCTTGCACTTGATGTCTCATACGCAGGGCTGCACGTACGCATGCACACACTCAATTGAAAATGTGCAAATGCGCCATAAATGCTCATTTGCATACCAGATAGTAGTGGCCGAGAGAGAGGGAGAGAGAGAGTGAGTTATGTTTCCATTCCAGTTTTGTGTAAAACATAGGCAGATTTTTAAAAGGCAAAGTTCAAACGACAAAGTTCAATCATTACTTCCTCAAATCTGTCCGTACTTCTCCTGAACCCAGCACTTTGTCTATACAGTATACCTGCCGCAGCACAAGCAGCCTCACTTTAAGTGTTTTTCCAAGCATCAGCGAATAATTGTGGTGAAATTAAAGACGAGCTGTGAGTTTAGGACCGTGTGTGTGTGTGTGTGCATGTGTGGCCTCAGTCTTGGCAAAAGAGGGCAGCAAAGAAAAAACTGGACGAAATATGCAATGAGCAAGAATTTCCTTTGTAAACTCAGAGACGTGATTTCTTTACAACGTGTTGATATTGGAAACACTTTTGCGGCTCCTCTTCCTCGGACAAGATTAGGCCTGACATTTTCAGTTCATTCACGTGTGCGCCAGTATAAATCTACTGGGTTTCTCATTTTGGTAGCAGACCAAAGGAAATGTGCGCACCCCTGCTCACGAGTGAGGAATGTCTCGTAAAAGGACACCATCAGTCCTACATACAATAAACAGGCCTATTTCTGAAGATAAAATATGTAAACAGCGAAGCATCTTCCGCCAGCCTTATCCCATCAAAAGTGTTACATAGGAAAGGTAAAATGAGTGGGAGGAACCAGGAGTCGTTTTCAGCTGTGAAAATGTGTTCCAGTTCTCTGATCCAAAGAGAAATTTAGTCTAGATTAAACAAAATATAGCATCCAGACATCTAAATCCACTGTGAGTTTTTTTCCTGTCACATTAAAACATTCTAACCATCGGGGTGCCAAAGGCTGCCAGAAAAACCTGGCTGCATGGTAAACAGTCTGCCAGGCCAGCTCGGCACATATGCTTTGACTGTTTCCATAGCTCCCTGGCTAACGTTCTGAGTATGCCCGCACAGCACAAACTCCCAGGCTCACTCTTTAGAGTATCCATTCACAGCCCAGCTCCTGGCGTCTCTGGCAGATACGGTGCAGATGGAGAATGACACAGAGGATAAAACCTTCTGACAGGCCAAGAGTCTCCTGCCGTTGAGAGGATCGATGAGGCTTCACACACGCTCGTACCAAAATATTGTAAAGCACCTAAACCTGTAAACAGAGCTTCACACGGCGCACATTTGTCCACCTGCTGCATCTGATCAAGATCAAGAAGTTAACCCTTACCTTTGAGTTCTGAACCTCTAGAGTCAGGTTTTGGGGAGGCGCACTTGGTACTGTGAAGCAGAGGAAAACAAGCAGCTTCTTCAGTTCAACGTCTTACAGGAGGATCCAATAAATTTAAAGCAATCTTGGTAGAAGTTTTCACAGTTATTCAAGTCTAAGCTCCTCCGTGTTCACCAAACTACTGACCGTCAGACAGGGTGCGGACAGAGACGTCCTGAGTGGAGACGCCTGGCCCGTGCTTATTGTAGGCCACCACGCGGAAACTGTACTCCGTGTTCTTCTTCAGTCCAGTCATGGTGTAGGACTGACTGCCAATGTCCAAGTCCTGAAAGACAGAGATGGATAGAAGGAGAAAAACATTATTTGCAAATGTTGCAATATGCAAGATATGTCGGGCAGTAATTAAGTGTACAGGAAGCACAACAAACCTTTCTACACATCCATTTCAGTTAGCAGATGTGCATTTATTTCCAATAAGCATCTCATCCAGTCGCATTGTTTCGTCTAATGGCTAAATTGTATCGTTTTACACCTTTGATCACTTAAAATGCATCTTAAATAGATTGCATCACTGTATTAAGATATGGATCGAATCATCTCAGAGAGATGCACACCGCTAGTATGCACTCATCCATGAGTACGTTGAATGGTGAATGTGTTGTATGCTCAATGACATTTTACTGTGATGCAATGAAAACACAAGAAATGATGTATAGCTTATTTAAATCATCAAATGTTTTGTTCTTGCTAGCATGATTTACTGAAATAGCAAAGCATCAACAGATTTAAGTGGTAGTAGTTTCAATTCTGTACAGCAAGTTTGATTAATATCTGTATCAAATCATTGCGACGTACAAATGCGATGCAGGCCCAAACATGTTGCAAATAAGACTGCTGAATTATTTAACGGATCTTTTGCTTTGTTGGTATTCAAGTCATTCTTGCCATTATTAAATCGATGTAAGTAATCTATCATGAGGGAAAGGCGCCAAAACCAATTCCTCCCATCATCATTTGGAAATGTCATCACATTAAGAACATTACACTTTGCAATTTTGTGTAAAAAATGTCATCTTCCACAGGCGCAAATTATGACTGTGATTACGGCTTTTTGCTGCACAAATGAGACACGCTGGCACACGCCGCATTACAAGTCCATTTACATTCAGCGCTTTCCCTCTGACATTTCCTCAAAAAAACAAGACTTCGGGGAAATCTAATCTTGCTTCCAGCGGAGTCCAATCAAAACCTCTGAACCCAGGTCAGCTGATTCCCCATGACCACGACGCTCGTGTAGATTCATCACATTCAGTGGCCCTTCATCAACATTTCATGTCCTCTGAATACTTTCTCACTTTATCTCTCTTCTGTCCCTTTCTTTCAGAGACGGTCTCTTCTTTTCCATCTCCCTCTTTTTTCCCTCTCTTTGCCTTATTCACCTCATCTCTGGCTCTCTTCTCCGGGGAGCTGAGGCATCATTACTCAGTGCGCTGGCTGACGTTTTCATCCATTATCATATTAAAGGCTTTTTAATGCCTCACTGGCCTACACACTGCTACTGTTGGAGCTGACTCAAAATCTAAGCAGCTAGACGCCACTCTTGTGACAAATTCAGAGCAGAGGAGGAAAACAAAAACAGACACACATCTGCTTTCTTTTCGCACAAACCATCTGACTGTGTTTCTGCATGAGACAAACACTCAAAAAGCAAAGAGTTTCTTCGTAGATAGCCAACTCCTTACCTAATCAAACAAAAATTACATTTAAGTCTGTCACAAATAAAATGAAATTAAGGTGCATCAAACAGTAGCAGATAAACATCCAGAAAAACTAATTAGAATTCTTTAATTGCCTTTTAATCTCCATTCACAGCCCGGAGGATAATCACCTTCAACTTTATCTTACTTTGCAATCTCAGGGGATTGCCAGCGTAAACACTGGAATCAAAAAATAAAGATCTGTGGGTTTTACTAATGCCTGTCCTCGTAATGTGCACTCCTGATAATGGTTCAAATCCCTCAGAGAAGGAGCGTAAACGCTCTGATTTTCAATCAAAAGTGGAGGAATTTGCATTATAATGTAGTTAAACAGCCACTGCTCTGCAAACGCGAGGGGCACCGCACACTCACTCAGTCTGCAAAACACCACGTTGGTGAGTTACATTGCGGGCTGTTGAGGCATGGGACAGTGTGTCACTAGAGAATCATCCTAATACAAAACACATAATGACAAAACACACACACCAATAACACTTTAATAGTTCATGTTAGGCGGAGGGGTTTTTTAGTAGACAAGTGCTGAATGTCTCCCAGCGCAGGACTTCTTACCTGTTCGTCGCCGAGGCCTTTATCCGTGTAGAACAGCTTGTAGGTGAGGATCTCTCCATTGCCTGTGAGTGGGGTCTCCCAACTCAGAGAAATGGAGGTGGGCGTGTTTGCCACCGCCTGAAGGTTGGGGGCGGGGCCGGGCACTTGGACTGGGGAGAGAATGAAGCAGCAGATGAGGCAGAGATTAGAAAACCATCACATTTGGCTGATATCTAAACTGATATCTTCTCTTATCTTGAACCATCTACACGTTTGATGCATTTTGTTCCATCTGACGAACAGAAACATGCTAAAAACACCTGTCCCTCGCCCCTTCAAAGACATCTTTTCCTGTCGTAGGAAAAGCTCAACCCAAACGTAGCCCTGCCTTTCCCCTCTGAGCCGCCAGCTATGTTGATTTTGTCGCTGTGCCTTTGACAAACATTCCAAAGGTATCCCTCAAAAACGTTAATGTGCGTTCACTCAGAGTACGACGTTCAGCGTGGGAGGCAGTTTTTGTCGCGACAGGCGAGGTGAGTAAGAGGGCAGAGCTGTGTGCATTATAACGTCTGTGTATCAGTCTGACACTATGCAGCCGCAACACAAAGAGACAAACTCAGATGTTTATCTAGAATGTTTTGTCATGCAGAATTATATCTTAATTTATGCTGCTTACATGGAACCCGTGAGGTTCTATTTGCAGATGGGAAGTCGAGTATACAATATGCCTGCTTTTTCAGTGGTTTAAGTCGTGAAAACTCGGTTGCCAGGCAACTGACAACAAAAAAAGGGACATCTCCTGTTTGCTTGTGCAAAAACAATGAATGATTTTGTGTTCTCTTGCATTTTAAAATCCTTTTTGCAAAATACAGAAGAGTAAACTACAAAGGCAACTAACTTTCATGGGCTCCAGCATATTTAATGTCACCGTATTTCACATCTCAGGGAAAATTTCCACCTACAGAGTCATGAACACAAAAAGAGTGGGCTGTTCTTCTTGGAAACATGATAAACATGGTAAACATGGCCCCACTTACCTCAGGCTCGGTCCTACAAAGTCTTAGCCAGTGAGAAAAGATTAGTTTGAAACTTTGAGAGTTGACGATTGAAAATAAATGTAAAATAATACAAACTGACTCCATTTTAGGTGTTTCTAATATTTTGACCACCCCACTTACATATGTGAGGGGGACGGAATAATACAAACGCCTCTCAATATTACGCAATGCACGGCAACAACAACCCCCAAACATGCTCAAGCTGTATTGTATTGCATTAGATTGTAACCTGGTAACACTGTGTGTATGTGTGTGTGTCCTTTGTACGCTTTAGCTGCAGGTGTTCCAAACAAAACACATGAGGTGTGGGTTTGAGAGTGTGCGAACAGTTGTGTCTGAGGAGCGGTGATGGGGGGGGTGCACACATGGCGGGCACACAAGATGCGGGTCAACAGTTTAAACTCTAATTCATTACATGTTCTGACACAAAAAGTGCGCGCACACACACACACACACAACAGAGATGTACTGCATAGGCACTGCCCTGCCGCGCCGCTATCCCCAT
>OMOW01116520.1:0-17286 GCA_900312555.1 Lamprogrammus exutus | reverse complement strand
AGAGATATATAGATATATATATATAGATATATATGTGGTATGTAGGTTGTAGCACCCCTTGGCTTAGAAGGGTCCCACCTGACTCTCCATGTACTGGACCATTTCCTGCTGGACCCTCCACTGAGCCAGGCTTCTCTCACCATGACTGTGTTCAGAATGAAGATGTCTAGAAGACAGAGCAGACCGATGTTACAGGACCTTATGAGAAATCCTCTTGTCTTAGACAGATGAGAAGCTATTAGTTAGTCAGCTAGCGTGTAAATGTCATTTTCAGTGTATTTTTGCATTCATACTATCCTCTAATTATTTGTCTGTACTGCAATGAAGGAAAACAAATTAGTAAGAGGAGTCCTTCAGGTGAGCAGATGTATTTGCAGGTGTTGTACTGCAGTTATGATGTTTGCATGACTGAGTAAACCCATTTACAATTACATAATATAGGTCTGTTACGCCGAACAATCTTTTGTCGATGCATGCCAATTTCAACCTAGTCATCGTGTGTGGTAGTCGGGTGTGGGTAGAGAATTTGGGTGTGGGTAGAGAATTTGTCTGGGGAGTAGAAAGAAGAGGCTGGTATAGTGTTACAGTCGCAGTTGCATCTGAATTATTATTTAAGAACGACCCAATTTCACAATGTCACTTGCAGTGAGGCTGTCTCTTCACCTTGGATGTACACCAGCAGCAGAAAACTTGAGGACTGAACATATCTTACATGAGTGGCCAGTGTGAGTACATAGGGTTACTTTTGTTACTATCGGTGCACCATTATAGCTCTGTATTAAGGTAGTTAATCAACATTTGGTGTGCATCTAACTTGCCTGGTATGTATGCATAAACCTGTGGTTCCTAATAATGAACGTTGTTTCATGGTTTGTACATGATGTTAAAGAAAAAAAGATTGCCTTAATCTGAGTATAATTGAAGTTTGAACATGCACGTGAGTGTACTGCATGTTGTGATATGAAATGTTATTTCATAACTTACTAACATAACATACATAACTACATAATGTATGTTATGTTAGTAAGGGGGGCATGGCTCAAGAGGTAGAGCAGTCGTCTAGGGATTGGAATGTTCCTGGTTCGAGGGAGCATGTCGGAGTATTCCTGAGCAAAACAATGAAACCCTTACTGCTCCTGCAGGTTGGCACCTTGCATGGTATGCCCCTGCCATCAGTGTATGAATGGGTGAATGTGAGGTCATTGGAAAGCACCTTGGATAAAAGCACTATATAAGTACAGTCCATTTACATAACATAACATACAACTAACATCAATTATTTCAATAAAGAACCTGTTAAGATGAAGCTCTGGGTTTTTTTGAAGGTTTTTCATTGACCATAAATGTAGTGTTTGAGCACTGAGCTTACTTTAAGAAACTCTGGAAATCTTCAGATGGTGCATCACAACCAGGCCAACGACACAGGCCACTGATGAACAAAGCACTGGTGCCGTCTGGAATACTGGAGGGAGCAGGTGTTTGTCAGTGATGTGAAACCACTTTCAGTCAGTAAAACAAGAAAGATACTGTATCTCGACACTGTCACAGTACCAAGGAACGGTGGATTGTACTTCTGCCTGGGAATGCGCTGGTGATATTTTTGAAAAGGTATGTGTGCATTTCTGATTGTGAGATGAATGAATTTATGAGTCCTTTATTTCATTGTTTTACCAGTTTTCAACAGCTCAGAAAATCTCTCAGAAAATAAAATAAATCAAAAAAACAATATAGAGAAACAAAACATTCATTTTTAAATGCAGTGTGGAGATTTTCAGTGCAGCATATCATACAGCAAAGGATCACGACTATAATGACTTGGTATCTGCCGATGCACTGCGTCATGTGCATAATTTGTCATTATGTATAATTAGTGTCAGTCACCGATCATGCAGCCTGGCCTTGATGGAGTTCTGCTTTGGACCATCTCTCCTCAAGAGGAAGAAGTGATGACTTTGCCTGGAGAAGGAGTTCAAGTGTGGAGAAGGTGACTGGAGACGATGGCTTGTGTCCTGCTCTTCCTTGCACTGGAAGATGTCAGTCGATGCACCATTGTCTTCAAGAGAGGAAGAAACAGCATTAATGCAGGCTTTTTAGCTTTTTGTCATTAATAATATTCTGTCCTGCTAAAGGATGTCTAGGATGTTGTGCTGGTGTGAAATATTTAGTTTGAAGACAGGTCTGCATACCCTTTAATTGTGTGGAAGTGGTTTGGGGAAGCTGACACAGCACTGATGGTCTCTGCTGCTCCTGCCTCATGTCCTCCATGCTCCGCCAGCACTGTGGAGTGAAAGAGAAACTAACACATTTGGACCTATTTACTAAACCCAGCCAGATTGCTGACCAGGATGTTAACTTTTGTGTCTCTGTAATTCTTCAGTTTTGCTGGCTGACACTGATGTCATACATCTTCACAGCTGCAATTCAGATCATTTGAAAGAAGTGCTTCACAGGCTGTCTGCTTGACTGGGGAAATTCTAGTTAAATATTTGCTCCAGACAGATCAACAAAAAGTCAGTAACTTGAGATTTCCTGGAATGATGAAAGATCAATCTGGGAGATTTAATGTCATTCTGTCAATGTTTAAACACAGAATCTGACAAGATCAACATTTTCAATAGATTAAAAAATCCATACGTAATACATTTTGATTTAACTGGTATAGCAAGAGAAGCTGCTACTGTTCCGTATCTAGCACAATCACTGTAACTGTATAATGGACATGAGTATTATTACTTCTGTCCCTGTAAACTATATTAAGTATTTTATACTATCTTATATCTTATATCATATTACTATATTATTTCTATTGGACAGACTGGATCAATGCACACTGTAGTACAATCACTGAAGGGTCATTATACGAAAATGTGCCTTTTTGTGTCTCTTGAACAAAACTGCTCTGTAATATATAAAAATAAACAATAAAACATTAAAACATTTTATAATTTAGTTTCCATGAAACAGATTAAACAGATGCTTTTTTGTGCAAAGCATCTTGCAAAAAAATGTAAAAATGGCCTGTCCCTCATTATGATTTTTCTACTTTCACTAGATATTGAGGCCAAAAAAGTCAAACTATTATATAAAAACTTAATAAAGTCTCAAGTGTCTTTTCATTACTCATGAATGGGTTTTATTCTTGATATGTGTAAAATGTTGAATAAAACAACAATTTAGTCGGGTCTCCAGGTTGTCGTCAACCCTGTTACTTTTAATCAAAATTCCCCCTCAGAGATATGGCCTGTTTCCGAAAGTGGCATAATTTCCAGGAATTTAAATCATCTGCCTTTTATGAAGTTGATGGTGAAAAGACAAGTAAGTGTCCTCTTCTTTTAATGAATTTTCTTTGAGTTTGAGATGTCTGACAGAGGGGGACAAGCTCATTGTGTCAGCCCTGTTACCAGAAAAACATACATGAAAAGGTTCTTTGTTTGAAAATTTAAATGTACATATATAACAACATTTAAGCCTCTCATTAATGCACACAATGTGGTGTCATGACCTTTACCACATGGCTAATAATGGCTGTCAATAACATTTTTCAGGTAGCAGGGTTGAGGAAATGGTAACAGGGTTGAGTGTACACGAAAATATACTTCTCTTACCAAAATAATAAAAAAAGATATCCTGAGATGGCACGGCACATTTTTCTGAGAGCTAAGGATTGACTTCATCCAAAAAGGGGCTTAAAGACTTTTAAAACAGTACTTTTAAAATCAAACATTTTGAATGGGAAATGGCATGTTTTCGTATAATGACCCTGTAACATCTTATGGACACTGAACTACTCAAACTACGATGCACATAATGCACACTTATCAACACTTATCTTGGCACCATACAGGATGTAGCTTGTATTTTAATTTTATTTTTGCTTGATTTTCTTTTTAACTTCTTTTTTATATTTTGTGTTTAATGTTCTAGTCTTTAATATTGTCAACCTACTATGTACAGTACCTCTTGGTTTGTCTCCTATGCAGCTGTAACAACTGAATTCTCCCTTTGGGGATCAAGTCTTATCTTATCTAATCTTATTTCATCTTATCTAAAATTTATGGTTGGTTGTTTTCATGTAAGGCAGGATTGCAATGAACTGCGAAATACCTGGAAACTAATTCATGAGTGGAAGAGGGGAGAGTAAGAAAACACGTTTGAAAAATGAATCATTTAATTTAAATGCAGAAGTAAGTCCTAGTCAAGACATTACATCCCTGAAAAAAATCAAACTGACTCCCTGAGGTGGGGTTTAGGTGGCTGTAAATCATTATGTATGTAATATTTACACTGTAAATTTTACAAAGTATTGTGCATATAATGAAGGCCTTTCAACAAGGAAAATATTAATCTGTGAAAAACTGGAGCCCTTGAAACAGGACAGAGTGGAAACATTCTACTTCCCAGTCACGCACGTAGTCTGTGGAAATTATGTAGTAATGATGTCCCACCTGGTTTTGTGAGGCCCTGTTACATACCTGACTGGCTGCTGGTGACTCTACATCCCTGAGCTTAGGAGGAGGAGCAGGAGGGCACAATTCCTCAGAATGGTGCTGTCCACATGTCAGACTCTCACTGGCCATACTTGGAAAGGACACATGCTTCAGTTCACAGGCATGTCACATATTAACAAATTGAGAAAAACACTACACTCTAGGTCCAGGTTCAAAGTAGCATTTACTGTTTAAAGTAACAGGATGAGGAAACACATTGTGGTGGTTCCTTCACACTGGGTCAACATATGGGTCAATGAAAAACCTGAAGTGTTAACAAATCTTCATATGAAATCTTTCAAAAGTTCCCAAACTTCAATGGCTTTCATGTTAAAAATAAAACCTCATTTCACAAAAACAACCTTTTGCAAACCAAATCAATAAAAGTAAATCACTCAGTTATTAAACAAAACAAAAACATGACATATAAATCAACAAAAGCAAAAATAATGTCATTTAACAAAACACATGTTAAAAATAACAGAATTCCACAAAATACCAAAAGCTATATGACATTTTTCAAAACAGATTTAAAAGTGACAGATTCACTAAACAAATTGAGAAAACACATGATCATTCACATTATTTTTTTAAAACATTTAATCAGTCACAATTCTTGAATCTCACGTTGTATGCTTTTGTGTGTCATTTGTTGATCATGTCTTATGCAAAGCCATACAACTCAAAATGTACCTCATTAGAAAATAAAACAAAACATGCAAAGATAAAGAGCAGTTGCCATGTGTTTTGCACCTCATGGCCAACATACAAGTTGCACATCATAACTAGAAGCGCTGACTTGAGTGCATGCCCTTATCAAAGGTGAACAAGTCAAAATTTGTCTTTTTCTAATAATATATTTTCTAATACCTCTGGTGTGAAATTGCTCCTCTGCCTTTGATTATCATAACTACCTTTTAAACGTCACACAGAAACTATAACGGTAATAATTTCTAGATTTGCCATAAGCAACTGCAGTTTTAAAAATGAATCTGGATCTGGGCCAAACTGCACCTACTGATAGTCTCTCATGTGATAAATATATCAGATTTTCATTCAGATTCATGTTTCGCTTGTGAAGAAATTGACAAAAACATGTAAAAATTAAAAAAAAAAGTAAAAAAAAAAAAAAAGTTAAGGAATCATTAAAATATTCCTGGATCTGACCCAGAATCTGGATCATCATTAAGTTTAATGAGTTCTTCCCAGGGCCATGCCCCACCCTTCCACCAAGCTTCAACAAAATCAGTTCAGTTTTTTTGTAATCCTGCAACTAAACAAACAAATTTGCTTCTTGTTTTCCTCACTGCTCAAAAATCTCAAAGGATCAATCTGCAGGCCAATTGAGAACAGATTATGATGTTATGTAACTGATCCCCAAAACAACAACAGCCTCCCACACACTAGCTGTGTTTCCATGCAACTATTTCTAGGTGAATAAAAATGAAATGTGCTGAAACTCTGATGGAAACACATTTGTGCTTGATGTCATTTGACATCCCAGGTGTCTCTGTTTTGGACATAGCTGCAATGTGAAAATGTAGGAAACAGCCACCAGTGGACTGATGACAAAATAAAGATATTCAAATGAAAATATTGAAATACTAGATGGAAAACCATGGAATGCATGGATTTAGCAGGAGCTAAGTGTTGCTGTGTTGAGCAAAGAGTATAACAAACTGGATTATTTAAAGGAATACATGGAAGAGTCTGAAGCAGTTACAAGCTACTCTCTTGTTTGTCTTCCAACATTAACTCAAGCACTGTAAGTGTGTTATGTTTTGAACTCTATAAATCTGAGGATGCCGATTCATCATTTCAGTGTGGACGGGGAAGCTAGAAGTCTTAAAAAACACTGACATCACACAGCGACGCGATTCATGTTCTGGCTGTCACACATCAACAATGGTGGATGAGCATGTCGGGCTGTTGTTCTCTTTACTGTCTATTTTGATCATTTGTTTGGCATTAAATTTAGCTTTATGTAACACACAAGCACAAAAGACAAAATGCTTTCCAATCACAGCTGCTGTGGTGCGGATTGCGATGAGATTAGTGGCGTTATCAGCCACACAAACAGCGATTTTAGACCAGGTCTGGATGGACCAGTGACTGTCTGTACTTGTGCATAAGCAGAAAGTAAATTATGCCTTTGTCTAATACGCGGTGAAAACGCAACTCTTGATAAAGACCTTAAAAAAAAACATTTCAAAAATGAATTCAGGTCGAGGAAAATTAGCATTTCTGGGGCTGCTACATGCATGAGGAATGGGTGAGTCGAGTCAAATGGATATATGTAATGTAATGTATAAATAAATGGACTACTTATGAGCATGTCAACATCTTGGTTCGGTCTTAGACAGACCTAAAGACCTTAGCCGGGCTACTGTGTGCATTTAAACATACTGATTGATACTGAATGGAAACATGGCAAATGAGAATTCAAAATTCTCTGTGGCCATGCTATAATGTGAAGCTTCTCTTGTAGAGCACAAAGAGAAGCTGTGGTTACACACAGGTGCACTGACACACACACGCACACACGCACACACGCACACACACACACACACACAGAGAGAGAGAGAGAGAGAGAGATAGCGTAACCACAGCTTTATACACAATAAGCATGAGACTGAGCTGCTTTGAGTTTATGCAGCATTTTTCAATTTAACCTGCAATGGGATTTGTTTTTGATGTTAATCCCTAATTACTTCATCATTCCATATTCCAGCTCCTGGAGTACAGTGTGTGCTACATCACAAAATGTATTATGTGTTACTGCACAAACCTGCAGTATCTCCAACCCAATCACAGATTCCTTCAAGGCTATAGGAAAGCATGCACGTATACAATGAAGCAAAGAGGCGACGCATACTATGTGTTGTGCAAATGCACACCCACAGAAACAGGAATTCAGTAGAAAGTGAGAGTGCTCAACATGTTTGTGGCTTCTCTTGTTTTGGGTTTCCTTCTCTAAATGTTCCTCTTATCTCCTTGAAAAGAACTCCAACAAGGTCAAATGATTTGCTTTGTCAAAGCAATGAAAAGCTACAAGCTGCTGGTTATTTGATGTGACTGTGTTGTGTGTGTATCAGTTTATCTATGTAATGGTTGTCAATATGTGGTAGCCACAAAATAAGTATTTCCTGGTTGGATTGTGTAATCAGCCTCACTACGATGTGGAAAGTTGAAGATGCCTCATATTGGTACTACGATCAATGTGTGGGTTTTCATTAGTCATATACTTCCATATCTGAAATCACATATCCCATTTCTGTTGATACTTTGAAACAAATGTGTAGGAGACTCTTGATTTCCTATCTTTGACCTAAAATAACCCCCAGCAACTGAAACATTATTGAAATATTATGACATTATAAATCAATAGCTTATAACTAGCCAAGATTTAAATTGTAATACTGTAAAAAAAAAATAAAAAAAGAGAAGATATAATACCAAAGTATACTAAAGGAATGACGCTGTTTAGGAAACTGTTTTGAATTTGGATTGGTGACCTCATAAAACTCAAGAATTTGTCTCATCAAAACAGTCTTTTTCATTACAGCCACATTTCCTGGTGAGGTTTTACACAGTACAGTTTCTCCAAACACCACAGCATTTTGTATAGCACTGGCAGAAACTGCTCAGCAAATTAATTAACAGCTGTACGTGCCTAAGAAAGCAACAGTTAGGCTCCTTTTTGGACTGCTGTTGTTAGTGTAAACCTAAAAGATTAAATGGTGATGGGCACTATGACTCAGAGTTATAAATGGAAGCAGTATGAGAGTGTGAAATGCTGGTTGAGTGTGGGAAGTGTGTTTAATGTGACATTTTCTCTGAGTTGAATGATAATGGAACACTTGTTAGAATCAAACAAGCTGTTTTTCAGCTAATGATGTGAAACTACAAAGTTCATTGTGCTGGGAGTAAAATATAAAGGGGAAAAATCAATAAGCCATCATTAAACCTACTGTTCATTCATAAACTTGGTGCATATACAGAGAATATTGTTTTACATTTGTATTTCATCATGAGCACAATAAACAAGAGCATTTTCCCCCTGCCTCCAGTCTTTTGGCTAAGCTGAGCTGAACATATCCAGCAGAATTCCTTTCAATACAGAGATCAAGTCATTATTTTGAAAATCACAAGTAAGTTTGAGGTCTTGGCACTCAAGTCCATAGTAAAATTAAAAGCCCTTGATTTAGACTTTTGAGTTGCAAGCAATTCACAATGTGATAATATTTGCAATAATAGTAATAATTTGTATTGTCAGTTTACACAAATTGTGGGTGCATTTTCAAATATGTCGATATGTCGATAAGAACTTAATAATTGCATAATTATATAATTTCATCAAGTCCAAATGGAGTCACGTCAGTGGGGAATTTTTGTGATAATAACAAGTCAAGTCATAAGATCCATAAGCACTAGTATTACCCAGGAATGTTATGTCATCTACCTGTTCAACTTTGGACATTTTGTTTTGTACTTCAGCTTTTTGCTTCTCCAAATGTTTCTCAGTGCTGCTAAAAAATATTCATCAAGAGGATTTGTATGTATCTATGTATGAAAGGTATGAAATAAAGAAAGAATTGACCCAGTTACAGAGATGCAGATTCAACACCCGACCTATGTGTTTTCTGACAAATAGCAGGTCATTACTGATTCACAATTTATTATAACAAATTAAAAGTCCGTCTGCTAACTCAAACGTGGCTGTCAAATTGTTCTTTCCAGTGAAAAGCAGTTATAAACCAAAAATCAGAATGGATTAATAGTGAATATACTGACTTGTTTTTGTGTTAAATTATGTTTTTCACTTGTGGCAGATGAGTATGAGTATGTTTTCTAAACCTGTCACAGAGTGCACTGTATATTGTGATGTCTGGACTTTAAAAAATCAGAAATCTAAAGTCTGCTAAAGTCTAAAGTCACAAAGTCTGCAATTTTGACATATTAAATAGAACATTTTGTCAAATATCTAATACATTTTTTGTAATTTGCAAAAAAAGTTTGTACCCTTGCTTGAGGTGAATAGATTTTTTGTTTGATAAAATGAAATGTGGGACTGATGGAAACACTGATGGAAACACATTTACTCAATTAAAAATGTAATGTTTTGTGTACATGCTCTTACGGCATGATGTATTGCTAATATATTTAACTCTGCTAAACATTTTCTTTTTGCATTATTTTAAATATTAGCTTACATTTTATTCAAAACCAGGATAGAAATGTAGCTATAGTTACATCAGATCAATTGTAAATAAAACCTCACCAACATTTTCTAAGCAGGGATTCTCGAAGAATAAAAAAGCCTTCAATCAGCTTTCATCCACTTTGCCTCAGCTGCATGAGCCAAATCCAATAACAGAATAGTTTCTCAAAATAAACATCATCCAAAATATCTGCTGTAGAGAATTCATCAAACACCTTCTACATTTTTACTCAGAAAGGTTTTGTGCAAGTTTTTTGTCAGTTTCCTCTGATATGAAAGTAAACATACATCATCACACACTTTATCAACCATATCAACACTTTAATCCTCATTTCTTCATAAGACGTTTTTAGTTAAGTCCAAGCAGAAAAGACTCTTACCTGCACAGAGCTGCTGCAAGTCCCAGAGACAAACAGCACTGACTGAAAGGGCGACAGGAAATATGTGTTTCTGTGTGAAAGAAGATCTGTGTGATGCAGGTAAGAAAGCTCAAAAACACAGCACATGTAACCTATAACACACATTATATAGGTCACGCTTTATACAATAGACAAATATTTTGTCATCTTTGCACTTCTCAATTGCTTAATGACTAATCAGAGCACATTAATACAGCTAATAGTTATTATTATTATCATTATTATTATTATTATTATTATTATTATTATTATTATTATTGTTGTTGTTGTTGTTGTTGTTGTTATTAATCAATTAAGTACACTTGATAACTGTAATGGTATCTTTACAGAACTCCCTAAAAAAGCTATAAAGGTGCTGCAGCTCATTCAGAGTCCTCATTACACTAACAAAGTGGAACATATTACTCTACTCCTCAAATCACTCCACCGGCTTCCTGATTGATTCTAAAATACAATTACTTCTCTTTTTTTCTTTACAAAGCACTAAACTACATCTTAGATTTGCTTCTGTCTCATGAAGTGTGCAGACCTCTCAGGTCATCTGGTTCTGGTTTGCTCACTGTTCCTTGGGTGTTGCTTTTAGTTTTTAAGCACCACACTTGTGGAATAAATCTCCAGATAATCTGAGGTCAGCTCCAACTGTCAGCTCTTTTAAATCAAGACTTTACACTTCTCTATTTGCCACTGCTTTTTATGAATTTGGGGCTACTTCACTCCTACACTGCAACTGCAGCTGCACTTTAACTTTTTATTGTTTTATTCTTTAATTTCTTTAACTTCTTCTTTTATGTTCTTTTAAACTGTCTTTGTTTGCAGCAGACCCACCAAGCACACGCTCACGCACACACACGCTCACACACACACACACACACACACTCTCTCTCTCTCTCTCTAAACACATCCTGCCCATCTCTGGATCTCCTGCAGATGTTCACGCATCCAGCATTAACACAACTTACCCACCCTTCTCTTCCTCTGACAAATGATGCATGTTCTCTGTCTGATTCCAAAACCACTCACCTGAGTAGGTTCTTAGCTAAAATGGGAATTAGCAGTTGTTGTTTCAAATGAATTCCTTTATTTTATAGATTTTAAAAATATTTTAATGTGATATTATTGCATGCAAAATGTGCCAAATGTCCATTCCATTTTTTGTTAAGGTTTGAAATGATTTGTATTAATGTATTTTTGTGTTTTTGTAATTTTTGCATTTCTGCGTTTTTGAATTTTTATATTTTGGTATATTTGCTGGTGTTTGAGTTTGACTGATCTTGGACAATATTGTCATCAAATGTATTTTGTGTTTAATAAAGCAATAGGAAATGATCACCAGTTTAGCCCAAGTGGTCACTGCTATTATGTTTCTGGATATTCTGCTTGACGTGCAATATTAAAGGTGGATTTGTCTACACTAATTTATCAGCTGTGTTTCTGGTTGTTTTTGTATAACAAAATATTTACTAATATACCCAGGAGACATTTAGTCACTTGTTTTGTCACATTTACATTATGATTGTGTGGTAACACGGTGCACTTACCATGCATACAACTTAAATGCATACAGCGTTACCACTTTGACAATATATATATATATATGCCTGTCACCCTTGAGTACGTTTCATGTCTCTGTGAGCATTAATATTTGAAAGGAACTTAATCTCTGTCTGGAAAGTAGAAAACGACACAGAAACTGTGGAGGGCTTTAGAGGTTCATACTGATGGTTAAATATCTGAAACATACAACTAGAAAGGTGCTCATTAGAGCTCATACCTCTGCCAAGGCCAAACAAGCCAAGAGTTTCCTTAAATGAAAAAAACACTTCTGTCTTGAAATTCCTCCTCTGGTGTTAATCCACCCTTACTACTTAAGACACTTTACATGGAAAAGATTAGGGTTGGCTCAGGAACCTTCTAGCTGTGAGGCTTTGCTTGTTTGTCCTAAGAAATTGTAGTTTTTAAAATGTATCTGGATTAAATTGCACTTATTGATAGTATATCATTGGACATTTGTACCTGATTTGTTCATTCAGATTGGTGTTTTATTTTTGAACTGATAGAAATAAGGTAAAACAATCTCCCAATGTTTAGAAATAATTTGAAAGATTCCTAGATTCAACCCTGGATCAAGAATAGCACAAAAATTTATGATGTCTTCTTTTGGCCATGGCCCACCTTTCCACCAAGTTTAATCAGAGTCAGTTCAGCACTCTTTCAGTAATCAGTCAATCAAACAAACCAACCAACAACTGGAGCTTGACATAACATAGGTTTGGATTCAAAATTCTCTGCTCTGTGTTTGGCCGGGTTGGAGCTGGACACCAATTTGTTTGACTACAATTCGGTTCGGATTGAAAAAATCATGGTATGTGTCAGATCGAATCAGACTCAGACAGCATTCTTGGGTTACAGAAAAGTTCAAAACTTCAGACCTGATTTAAGCTCTACAATCAACCAACCAACCAACCAACAAAACAACTAATGGAGGCAGGCAAAAACATCACTTGCTTGGTGGAGGTAGCAAACCGGTAAAGAAATTATTGACTGATTCCATCTGCCTCTTGTTGGACAATTTGTGCTTTTTTGTTGTTGTTGTTGTTGTTTTATTCTATTCAGGATAACAAACTTTAGAACAGATATTTGTTTACAGAACTGATATTTCAATCAATGAAATTACTCTCTCTTATGACAAGTGTGTTGTGTAGGTATGTCTTCTAGGGCTCTATTTTTCATTCTGAATATGGCATTTATGGAACGACGACAGAGCAAAGATTCATATGTAATTCTTACCAGAATCTCTAATCACCAACAGCCTGCATTTATGACGACCTTCTCTTTCTGATAATTAACTATCAATACAGTCGTGTCTTGGTGAGTTCTCTCAAAGTGCACACTGCCAGAGCACTATTATGCACAGCCAGATCAAATCATGAATCTACTTAAATATTTCACAAATACAGTTGGTTTGTTAAAAAACAACCAATCAAACTTCTGTTCTCTGATGATTAACTATCAATACAGTCATCAGAATGCAGCGGATATGTGATCTTCTGTTCAGTATGCTGACCTTTTGACAGCATGAAAAATAACCTGAGAACAAAGTGTTTACAGCCAATATAATGTCATACATGTGTTACTGGGCTTCCCCCCGCACATCTCTCTAATGCTTCCTCTGCTCAAATGGATCCGTGTACCATTTGCGGTTGTTGATACCGTTACTGTTGTATTGGTGAGTGTGATCATTCTCACACCAGGAAATCATATTTAAGAGATTCAGTCAAAAATGAAACATTAATGATTTCAGACAAAGTCGACATCCACCGAAAAAACTAAAGTTAAGTCTGGACTATGTCTATAGATTCATTCAGAAGAACATATTCATGAATAAAAACTGTTTAATATCAGGCAGTGCTTAGTACTGGAACATCATTAATGCGGTGTAAATGGATTCTCTCACTCAGGCAGATGTATTAAAATATGTGATAACTGAGAACGTTTACATTACAGTACAGGGACTTCACTGGACTTCACTTAAGCACTTCCTTTTTTGGAGATTTTGTACTTCATACTGCACACCTTTATATATTATTGTGATATGTCATATTTCTACTCACTACATTTATCTGACTGCTGTTTTTGTACTATGCAGATGATTTTGTATGAAAAACTGACAATATGCTCTTCAAATAAGCTGCACTGCTCATAGCCACATGTACCATCATAATGTCCTCTGTGTGAAGCCAGGGGCCTCACAAGGAACCTTACATGTACAAAGAGAGAATAATTTTAACTTGGAAAGTCCCATCAATAATGTCTGTGGGTAGAAAAGACATCTGAGCAGAGAACGCTGTGTACTGCAATTACTCTGTATACCCTATATTATTTGAATATGGAAAAGGGGGGTTTCTTTTCACGTTTGTGACAAATATTGGATGTTTGATAGGCTGTACTGCACATAAACATGTTAAATGTATTGATAGAAAACCCCAAAACACACATTATGTGTAACAAAGTGTGTTGTTACATGTCTGAGACCTTTAATTTATTTAGAAATAAACAGCCAAGGACATCATTGAGATTGTCAATAATGATGTCAGAATTATTTGGGCAGATTTACAAGAAATTTTTTACAGCATTTTTTTTTTTTTTTTTATTAAGAGGGCTGCAGTGACATACTCTCTGTGCACTATTTTACAGTTTCAAACAAAAGAGTGAATATTAACACTTTTTTCTTTTCAAAAACATTTTTTTGAATACTTTATTTAAGTAATTTCTACTGTGTGGACCTTCCTTGTTAGTTATGGCCAGGTTGAGCTGGTCATAGCACATTTTAATTTGAATTACATTGTTGTGTTGCTGTTTTAAGGTTTTGAGGTTATTTTTTTCCCAACTACTGACTGGTAAAGAGGACCTGTTGGCTGGTTTTTAGGCTGCAGTATAATTTAGAGACATCTTCATCCAGGTCTTGACCTACACAAAGCTTTATAGTTATGAGCAGGTACATGCAAAGAAAGACTATAATAATGGCTGTTGGTAAGAGAGGGGATTGGGAGTTATTATGGGCTAATAACATATTTCTGCTCAGCCCGCTATCAAGCCCTGTGTGTTAACATGTACAAAATATCCCTGCAGCATCATCCACACACTGCTTAAATATGGCGTGACTACATATTTAAAGTTAAAGTTTATGTTAAAGAGCTTCATTGACACAGGCTGCAAGAAGCTAGCTATTGAGCTCTGACATTCAGCTCCTTAGTGAGGGAAGAAGTGAATCACTGGCATATCGACAATTTGATTTTCACTCTGACACACACAGAGAAAATCATCACTAACAGTATGTATGAAAGTCTCCAAAACCTTGTCAGCACATATAAAGCAATATCCCAGCCTGTACCTCATTATCATGTATCAATGCTTGTTGTGGTAACAGAAAGTTGTCATCAAAGGTTTTCTCACATGAGATCGTACTTGTGTCATGATTCACACGCTGTAAAATGAACCTTGTCATACATGGAGGCTTGTTTTTATTTCCGAGCTGCACCACTGGCTACAGTGATGCACCATTTCCAGTACAAATCAGCATACAAGGAATATTACAGTATTTTCAGAGAAGCATAGAGGATGACATATTTTGTCCTGTGAAAATCTGGACGAATCTGCAATTTTTCTACTAAATTTTCTACTTTGGTCTAGCAAAAGAAATCTATAGGAAAATAATTTTGCAATAAAACCATTCAAAATTTCTAGAAATAAATACTACTGTTGAGAAGACCTGTATTAGTATTATAATTACCTCTCATGCATGTACTGGATGAGTGGGCAGGGCATGCGCACCACTTGCACACTGTGTTTATAGTTCATTGAGGCTTGATAGAGGGTAAACACTGCAGTTTCTGATGCTATTTAGCAACTTTCTGGACTTTTCCTGCCTTCACCAAGCACTTTTCCCTGTTCCTAATTTGTGTCAACCACTGAAAGAACTGTGAGTAGTATATATTTTGTTCATTTAATATAGATATTTGTATTTACTGTTGATACTTGCCTATTTGTAGCATCTAACAATTAATTCATCTGTAGCCCATTTATGATGTAATTGAAAGGTCAATGCATTATCTTATAGTTTACATCTGTAACCTATGCTTAATATTTTGATTTATAATTAAATCCTTTTTGGTCCAAAAATATTTTTCATGAACATGATTGAGCTGCCACTGATGAACAGCTGTTAACAGTGAAGAATACCTCGTATCAGAAGGAGAGACAGTGGTAGAGTCCTGCTGATACACAGACATTAAGCACAAGAGCAGCTGATCAAGGGTCCACATTATCATTCTGACCTCAATGTGGCTCCTCCTGTACCTCCACAAGCAAAGCCACTTCCTGTTTCGAGAGCTCTATTAAGAGAGCTCTCTCAGACATTAAATGTCCCTGCTCCTATTCACTATTCATCCCTCTCAATCGTCCCTGCAGTCCATGTATGGCTATAAAGTAGATGTAAATCCAGAAATCCCCATCTTCAGAGCCATGGCTGTCCTGTGAACACCTCCACCCAGTCACCAAACCAGCCAGACCAGCTAATGCTCAGAGAAAGAATTAAGTACCAGTTAGACTCCCATCACCTGCTTGGATCAGGTGTGGAGCTTAGAAAGGTGTCTCATCATGGCAGTCAGATGAAAAGATTTGGAAGAACATGTTATGATTATGGACTGTACCTTTTTCTTTATTAACTCCCCTTTATTAACTGGATTCTGTTTGCTTGATCTCTGACTGATTGCCTGTGTACCGAACCCTTTTTGGCAAGTATAGAATTTTTTGTATCAAGTTCCTGTCTCTGAGTCGTGCAAGTGCTTTTGCCTGTGGTTACTCCTTACAGTACAAACTGGCCAAAACCATGGACTGAGCTGACTCTTCTTCCATGCATGCTGCACTCCGAGCTCAAGGGAGACAGATTCATCATCATGATGAGCAACTTACCTCAGTCTGCATGGAGGTGAGAGAGCTGACCGAGTGCAACGAAAGCTTCCAGGCTTCCATCGACAGTCAGGTTTACCACCTGAGTGACCAACTCCAGCAGCTAGTGGCCCGCATAGAGACTCTCGTCACCTCTCCTCCAGCTGAGCGTGTGCTCCTGCCCACAACCCAGGTCCTGTCCCCGCTCTTTCACCAGTCACTGCTCCAGCTCCCACGCCAGTCCCGGTTTCTCACCTCTCCAAACTGAAACAGTTTTGCGGGGACTCCGGGAACTACCGGCCCTTCCTGGTCCAGTGTGGTCTGCACTTACAGCTTCAGGCATCCTGGTTTTAGACTGAATGCTCTGGCAGAGCTAAAGCCTGGGCTTACGGCCGAGTGGGCTGGGAATTCTCCTGTCTGCTACTCGTTGGATCTCCGACACTCTACGCAAGATTTTTGGTTAGTTCAAGAAGAAGGGCCCAGGTGTAGCCTGAAAAGGTGGGTTTTTAGTCTCCGCCGAAAAATGGACAGAGATTCAGCCGACCTGACCGAAGGGGGGAGCTCGTTCCACCATTGTGGCGCCAGGGACGAGAAGAGTCGCGATCGGGATGAGCGACTTTTTAGCCCACGTAGCGGTGGAGGGGCAAGGCGATCTGGACGGGTGGAGGAGCAAAGGGAGAGTTGCGAGGTTTGGAACCTGACCATAGATTGA